>JAJLVG010000041.1:11701-30397 GCA_030564585.1 Martiniozyma abietophila
ATGAATAAAAAAAAAAAGAAAAAAAAGTAGTCGCGTAGTCGCGTAGTCGCGTAAAAATCAAAAAAAAACGCGCGCTTTTGAACAATTTTAAAACCAAAATTAAAATGAAGAATAAAATTTATGAAAATGAAAACAACAGTACACAAGTACAACGTAATGTGTATGTGTTATATTATATAATAAGAGTAAATTAGTTAGACTTTGAAATCCATTCTTTAGCATAATCACCAAATGAAACCATGAAAACTGTTTGCCAAATTCCAAGACCGATACGTGGTGTCACACCTTTGTATAATCCTTTAAATCCATTTGTACTGTAAACATATTTAAGTGTTCCAATAACATTTAACTTTTGTGGTCTAAGTGGATCTTTAACCATTGATTGCATTTCAACTCTAGCAACTTCAAATGGTTGATTCCATGCAGATAATCCACCACCAATAACTGATGATGCAACTTTTTCTAATGCAGATAATTTTTCATCAGAACGTTTACCTCTAAAATCACGAATAACATCTTCTGCTAATCTTGCAAGACCAAATCTTGATCCCCAATTTGTCATTTGTCTCATTGCAACTGCATTAACACCTTTATTAATACCACGAATACCTTCCTTTGCAAATAATTCTTTAAAAACTGTAAATGTACTCTTTGCTGCTTTACCAGTTTGAACATCTTTACTTCTTGTAATTTCAGCTGTTTTCATACATGTACAAAATCCCATTGTTAAATAAGCTTGTGATAAACCACCAGCAACACCACCACCAATACCTGCTAAGAATGGTGATGCACCTAAAACTCTAAAATAATATTCACCTTCTGACATAACAGCTAAAAGAACTGCACCTTTCGTTGATGCTTCAATCCATGCCCATGGGATTAATCCTTGATAAAATCCATAAATACCACCTCTTTTCCAAATATGTTTAACAGATTGAATTAATCCAAAATCACGATGAGCTGCCATTGTAGTCTTTGTAACTTCTAATGGTTGACCTAATGTTGAAACTTCCATTAAATTTAATCCTGCACCAAGAAATAAATTTGATGCAGTAATTGGTTTCTTTTCAATCTTTTCAGTTGACATTATTAAATTAAATTAAATTGATCTTTAATTATTAAAGTATTTAAAATTGAAACTAACTTGATACCCCAGAAAAGAAAAAGGTAGAGAGCCCACAGATTGTATAAAAATGAGAGAGAAAAAGAAGTCAAAAAAAAAAGCTTTCAAATTTTTTAACGCGTTTCGTTCGATTACTCTTTTTGGAGAGAGAATAATTGCCGACAATCGGTTAACTAATAAATTCATTTATTTATTTTATTTTAATGAATACGTACACCAGTACACTAGTATATTCAACACGGTAAATTGATCAAGTGAGTTTGGATAGATTGAAATGATATTAAAGTATTGTATTTTGTATTTTGTTGTGTATATAAAATTATTAATATGTCTCTATTTTAGTAAATATATAGGCTAATATAACTTATTAATTATTAAAAAGTAAATTATGTTCCGTGTTACTAATTTTTGGTTTACTTTTTATAATATATTCTGCAGTAATAGAGAATGACAATTTTTTTTTGAATTGTTTGAATTTTTTCAATGAATTATTCAATTTTTACGTTGAACACCCCATTTATCATACGAATATAATCCAATAAAAGTTAAAATTAATCCAATCCATTGCTTTAAAACTAATTGTTTATATGTTCCTTCAATAATAATTGAACATGAAATAATAATTATCCTTTTTAATATATTTGCAATACTATAATTAATTGGACTAACCATACCTAAAATTTGAAATGCAACTAATGATTGAACAAAATGTGAAAATGAATAATATAATATCCATTTTATCGTTGAAAAATCTAAACAAAATAATGTTATATTACCATCAATTTTAAAATTATTATATTCACCAATTAAATAAATTGGAAATGTTAAACAAAATCCAACAACTGAACAATAAAATAAAACTGTTAATTTATCAAGCTTTTGAGATTCATTTATAATTGTTGATCCTTTTGTTGTTAATAAATTCAAATTTGGTAAATGCTGTGTTGATCCTGACCTTGATGCTGGTACTGAATTTGGTGCTGAAGAATTATTTGAATAATCATCAAAATCAAATATTGGATATTTATTATTACCAATTTTTTGTGGTTTTAAAAATGTTTGTTGTTGTGATTGTTGTTGTGGAAATGGGAATGCATTTGATATTGAAACAGGTAAAATTGGTGTAGAAATTGCTGATTCTGTTCTTGTTATTCTCCAATTAAATCTATTTAAAAATTCATTTGCTCTCTTTTCTTCATCATCTTCAATTTTTTCTTTTTCATCCCATGTTAAAATATTTTTTGCAAATATATTTTGTGAAACGAATATTAACATTGAAATAAATGCAAATAAACATCCATTATGAAACATTGATTCTTCCATATGTTTAGAATTATTCTTTGAACATGTTAACATTACACCAAGTACTAATGGTAATAAAGTTAAATATGTCATATATGAAAACTTTTTATTAAAAAATATTTTATAAATTAAAACTGTTGTAATTGGTGATAAAGCTTTAATTGTATGAACTAATGAAACAGGAATTATTGATGTTGCATTATGTGATGCAATTTGACCTAAAAATTGAAACATTCCCATAGGAATGGTTGTCTTAAATATAATTTTTGTTGGAATTAAAAATGATTTTAAAATTGAGTAATTTGATGGATCATTTAATTTTGATGGGAATGTACCTAATGGAAATTTAGAAATGAATTCATTATTATTTTTTATATCTAAATAACGAATTAACCATAATGTTAATAAACAAAATCCTGCATTCATTATAAATTGAATTTCTGTTAATGTTATTGGATGTTTAAATTCCATTAAAACTTTTTTTGTAGCAGATGAAGATATCACTGATGTGAAATACCATATTAAACAAAGAATTACAAGCTTTAAATTTACCAAAGGTAAATGATCACTTGTTTTTATCTTCATATTTGCTTGTATGGTCCACTTATGAATTAAATTTTTAATCAAGAAGTGAATGAAAAGAAATCAGCAAAAATTCATACCGGAAGAAATTTGAGAAGACACGAAAATTAAAAACAACATAAAATAAAATAAAATAAAATTAAATAAAATAATAAGAATTTTAATTTAATAACAAAAAAAACACATGCACAACACACAATATATTTTTAAGGGTGCCCCTCTAAGAAAAAAACACAACGTAACAAAATTTATTAATAATAATTTAACACCATTTTTTTGTCTGAAAAGTAACTGAATTTTATGCTGAAAATATGAAATAACATGAGGAAGCAACCTAATTATTTTTAAATATGTAGTATTATAAGAATTCTGTAAAAATCATTAAAATAACCATAAGATAATTCAATTGATCTTCAAAGTATTGGAATATTTGTTTATATGTATATACATATGAATGAAAATGAAAAGAATAAGAAAATGAAAATGAATCAACGAGAGAAGCCCACAAGATAGTTAAACTATCATGTGTCTTTTAGGGGGAATGTGTGTGATTTTTATTTTCAAAGAAATATTTTTTTTTTCTTATCCGATGACGTTAAATAATTTGCTCTTTTTATTTCCAATTTAACCATCATCATACACTATTCAACAAGTTAAAATAAGATTCTTTAGTGTTGAAACTAGATGGTGTTACTTATTAAATCAATTATATGGCCTATTCCATCAAGATATTCATTCAAGGTTAACCTATCCTCATTACAGGGGCGAAATTACGCTTCTATTATTAATGATGGAGATTCAAATCCCGATAAACCCATTGATCAAAATTTGTTAAAATTACTTCATTCATATCCAACACATAAATGTTCTTCGCCTTATGAAGTTCTTAATATATCACCTTCTACATCATTAAACCCTTTAGATTTAAAAAAGAGATTTTTTTTATTAGCCAAAATTTATCATCCTGATTCAAGTTCTGCTGAAGGTTTACCTTTATCAAAAGAATATTTCTTTTTAAATAATACTGATAATAAAAATGATATATTAACAAATGAAATTAAAGATGATCGTTTCAAAAGAATTTTATCTGCTTATAATTTATTAAGAAATCCAGTTACGAAAAGAAATTATGATCAATACCATGTTGGCTGGGATGATGGAATAAATCTTCGAACAAATCCAAATATGTATGATCCTTCAAATCCATTATATAATCAATTTACAAAAAAAAATTCAAATCATTCAGGTTTTACATCTTATGAAACTGGTACATGGGAAGATAGATATAAATATGGTCATGAAACTGCTTATGGATTTCATAGTGATAAATCCTGGAATTCTTCAAAATCAGGAGATTTAAAAGAAGAATTTCAAAAAAATAAGAAAACTATTTTATTATCAGCATTATTAACTGTTGGAGTTTATTTTTCACTTCAATTAACACATTTATATTTTTATGATGAACTTATTGGTGGTAAATATAATGAATCTTTATCAGCTTCAAATAAAATGCATGATAAATCTGAAGAAGATTTATTTCATGCTTATACTAATTATGGATTAGGTGATACTAAAGAAGATAGAATAAATAGATTTTTATGGTGGAGAAATTTATCAATGTTATTAAATTTAGCTGATGTTACTGAAGTTTTAGCTCATTTTAAAGCTAGAGGAGTAGTTTTTGAAGAAAATAATAATTCTGTTAAAAAATTTAAAAAGGGCAGTACAGATCCTGTTAATCCTCAACAATTGGATGATACTCCAGAAATAGTAGATTGAGTTAACGTTTTACTTTTAAAGCACTATTTTTTTTAATATGCATTTTCCCTAATGATTCTTTTCTTTTTGTACCTTTTTAAATAAGTTTTTTTACCTTTTTTCTATTTTTTATACCATGAATACATATACACAATACAACAAACCTTGATGAGCTTGATATACTTGAAGCTGGATCATAAATTTGGGCACTTTCTATATTTGGATGTTTGTAATTTACCTAATCCGGTAAATTTTGCCAATTTATTAATATAACTCAATTAGGAAGTTTAATTGTTTACATTTACCCGATTTGGACGCGCTAGCCATCTTCACAAAAAATGTCAACTAACTCATTGTATTTGAAGTCTTCGAACCAAATGAATAGCAAATTAAGGTTATAATGGGTTCAATTGAATACATACTAGTTTAAATACTTTTGATTTCAGTATTAATCTTTTTAAAACTATAACTTTACGAGTGTTTTTGAGTTTTTTGCGTACTCCGAAGTCTTTATGCCAGCCATCCGAGAATGAGCAAAAAAGGAAGGAAAAAATTAATTAAAAATTAAAAAAAGAAAAAAAAGTGATCCGCTTTATTCTCAGTAATTGTGATTGTATTCTGTAACTGCTGGTGATTGTTTCTTCTCTATTCAGTTGTTAAGCAACATATATATATACACTTACAACACTCACACTCACACACATTTTCTCTCTCTTTCCTTTTTAATTAATTAGAACAATTCAATCTAATTATCATTCGTTTGAAAGAAATATCGTTTCTAATCACCATCTTCATTTACAACAAATTACTTGATCATTTTGAATCAATTTTAGTGTGATTTTTGAAGAAATTAAATTCAAAACTTAATCAATTCTAAAACTTTATAAGTGTTTGCTTTCCTTAAACATAAAGTAAGAAATCATTCAACAATCTAAATTTATTTCCTTTATTGGCATCAACTGATCATAAAATCATATAGTAAGCCGAAAAAAAAAAACTTTAGCATACAAAAGTAAAAAAAGTCTAACAGCAAAAAAAAAGGGGAAAAATCACAATTACTAGAAACCAAGTAAGTTGCTTTTTATTCATTATCTTTAAAAAAAATGTCTTTTATTACTTCCTTACCTCCATATCAAAATCCTTTAAAATTTGGTAGATCACAATCTGATTCAACAAATTATCAAAAGATGAATCAAGATACTCCAAGATCAATGCCTAAACAACAATCTTATTTAACAACACCAATTTCTTCAAAGAAAAGAAAGATTGAGTTCGATTATTTATGTACTCCAAATAAATCAAATGAACAAATCCCAATTACACCACCAAATACTTTTAAAAAAGCTAAAACTGCTCCTTCATCACCAAGTTTTTATAATGAAATTTATGGAAGTCCAAAAACACCAAGATATATTATTGATTCCATTGTAGCAGATGGTTCCAGATTGTCAACTCCACCTCATTCATCTGATCCAAGTCCTAAGAGAAAATATTTGAAACTTAATAAACCATCAATTGAAGCTACAAAACCTGAACGTGGATACTTAAATTTCTATGCTGATACTTGTTATTCCTATAATCTTGGTTCAAGCTCATTAAAAAAAAATGAAAGTAATTTGAGAAGCTCAAGTTGGAGATTAGCTTGCGAAGAAAAGGTTAAGCATGAGAGTAATCAAACATATAAAAAGTATCAACTTCAAAGTCAAAAGATGAAAGATGAAATATTAAAACAAAAAAGTATGATGAATTTAACACCACTTTCATTAACTAATAAAAATATATTTCCTGCAATCAATCAAATTGATTCATTTGTATCAAATCAATTTCATTCCTTTGGTAGCTTAGTCAATTATCCTTTCACTTCAAATGAAGATTATCAAAAGTCAAACTTTCAAAAAGATTACGATGTCCTTTATCATAACGCAGATTTAGTCAATAATACTCCTTTTAGAAGTTTACCTTTACAACCAGTAACATCACGTGTAACACTACCACCAATTAGTGAAATATTTCAACTTACAACATTAGATAAATCAACTATTCATCCAATGGGTTTATCATCAAATGAATTATCAATGTTGAAAAATTCATCTATCCCTTCAATTCCATTAGAAGCTAATTCAAGTTTATTTTATTCAAGCTTTATCCCTCCAAGAATTTCACAACCATTAAATAATGGTGAATTAGGTAATCATGATCCATTTCCTGAAGAAAATTATGTTCAATACGATGACACCATCGATTATTCACAGCAACCACAAATTGAACATTCTTTTATAAGTAGAGAAATTCCATATTCACTTGCAAAAACTGCTCAAATTGATATTACTCCATTAAGAGTTCCAAAAAATAGAAAATCCTCAAAATCCTCAAAATCAGTTAGATCACGTTCATCATCTCCATCATCAAAGGCTTCAAAAACAATAAAAAGTTCAAGATCTAGATCTAGATCAGGTTCAAATTCGAATTCTACAAAAAGACTGAAATCACCTAAACAAACAAATGTAAATTTTGTTCAAAAGCCAAGAACAAGATCAAGTTCTCGTGAAAGAGATAATGCAATGACTGTTGAAAATCTTACAACGTCAATTAATGCATTACCTGACTTAAAGAGAAATTCAATCACTCAGTCAACAATAAAAGTTCCAATCAATTTGCCAAATCGATTTGAAAGTAATTCACATGTGTTTGCAGCTAGTATTCCTACTGCTGCTCCAACGACGCTTCCATCTTCAGCATCATCTTTTTCCTCTACATCTTCTACTTCTTCTTTTTTTACGTTTCCAACTGATTCAAATATGGTGCATGATCATGATCATGTCCATTCCAACACTAATGAATCTTTTAATCATAAACACTCACATGAATATACAAACATTCATCAAAAGAAATGTTTATCTTGTGGAACTTCTAATTCACCTTGCTGGAGACCTTCATGGGACTTGAATGCTGGGCAGTTATGTAACTCTTGCGGTTTAAGATATCGGAAAACAAAAGCAAGATGTATGAATGATCAATGTTTAAGAATACCGGCTAAATCAGAGTGGAGTCTCATGCAAAAGCGTGGAAAAGTTGAAATGAATGCAATCATTAATAATGCTGAACAGACAATTACATGTTTCAAATGTTTACAATGCGATGGTGCAATAGAAGTTAACCATTGAAATTTTGAATCATCTTTATTTTTATTCACTTCAGGGTTTTTTCTTTGAGGCATCTTTTTGAAAGTGCTATACATTTTGTTCTGTTTTATTTTACATTATCGTCATATAGGTTTGTGGTCGGTCGCCGTGGCATTCAGTCATTAAAAACATAGGTGTTTTGGAAATTTTCCAAACACGCTGTTTTAAAGTTTTGTTATTTTGTTGTATTTTTTTGTTCTATCTTTTGATTTTCGTACTTTTATTTCACATCCATTTATTTTTATATCAAGTTATATTTTTTTATTTCAATAAACATTCAGTTATATTTTTACTTTCATTATCCTTTTTAATTTCATTTTATATTTACTGCATTATATCTAAAACGCAACTACAAATTAGAAGAAAAAATTTCAATTATTTTTAAAATTTTGTTCTACGATAGGGCTTGATTATCAAGATAGCCTAGAAATTGCATTAATCAAATTGCATTACAAAATATAAATTTTAAAAATTTTGACACGTGATTTACTCAGTTATCTATTTAGAAGAAGTGATTTTAGCTGTAATCAATTTTGAGCTTGTAGACGTTACTAAATAAAGTTTGCATGTCTAGCACAACTGCATGTGAATCATATATATACTTAAAAGCTTTGCTGTGTATCCTCAGAAAGAAGAAGACTAGCATTTTTGAGAAAATATACTTTTTCTATTATTATTAATAATATTGTAGTAAAAGCACTGATCGTGTGTTCAATGAAAATATCATCAGATTGGAATTTTGAATTATTCCACAATTACTATAATAATTCTGTCAGAAATAATGCTTGCACGCGATATTATTGATGTGTTAATAATATCTCAGTGGAGGTAAACACAATGTTTCTGATTGAGTGGATTAGAACTTAAATGAATATTACATATGTATAGTTAGGTATTTGTTACCTCGATAATAATACCTATCTCTTTAACTTGGGTATAATCGTAATATAACTAACGATTTTGTACCTAATAAATTACAATGTTTTCATTAAGGAAATTGTAATTAAATGACGAATTAAATGGGTTTAAAGTGAAACCAGATAATTCAATATGTAAATTAATTAATAAGAGATTGAATTTAATATAGTTAATATAATAAATCAATAATAGTAATTAATCAGTAAATGTAAATATGTTTACTAAAACTTGTTTACACGAAATTCTGTAAGAATTTAATCACTTCCTTTCCAAATGAGTGGACAAAGGAAAAGAAGATTTCTGTAAATATATATATATATATATTATCGCCGTGTGGCATCAATAAATTGGAATAATTTTATTGGTTGGCTAAAAATATCATATGAATATTTTTCACTAATAATTGTCAGAGCTGCAGTACGTAAGTCATGATCCATAATACATTATTTCCAACAGGTTCAGCCTTGTGTAACTCGGATTTATTCTCGGGGAAAAATGCTTTATATTTGACAAATACACTTTTTCTCATCAAGTGCTGACAAATTGAAAACCGTTGATATAAAATGAACAATGATTACGATTGCCTAAATTATTTCTATTATTGAACATAAATATATAATTTCTTTCAATCATATTTTAGAACTGAATAATAATGACACAAAAAACAGTATTCATCACCGGTTGCTCATCAGGTATTGGCCACTATTTAGCTTTGGAATTTGCTTCAAGAGGATATCATGTTTTTGCTGGTGCAAGACGTCTTGCTGCAATGGATAGTCTTAAAATTGCATACCCTGAGACTATTACTACATTTACACTTGATGTAAACTCGGCTGATTCTATTGACAAAGCTTACGAATTAATTGAAATTAAACTTAAGGAAATTGCTGCTGATGGATTAGATGTTTTATATAATAATGCAGGAATTGCTTGTTTAACTCCTGCTGTTGATACCCCTAGAGATGCATTGTCCCAATGTATGACTACTAATTTTGAAGCTCCGGTCAATATTACTCATAAATTTTCTAAATTAGTTATCAAAAGAAAAGGAACATTTGCATATACAGGTTCAGTTGTAGGATATTGTCCTTTCCCTTGGACTTCTGTTTATGCTGCATCTAAGGCTGCAATTGGTCAATATTCTTCAATTTTACAACTTGAGGTTGAACCTTTTGGATGTTCAGTGAAAAACTTTATTACAGGTAGTACTAAAACAGATATTGCTGATACTACTCCATTACTTGAAGATTCAGTTTACAATTTTTCTCCATTTAAAGAAAGTTGGGATTATAGAAAGAAATTTGTTGAAAGGGATCACCCAATGGAACCTGATCTTTATGCAAGAAAAGCTGTTGATGCAATTGAATATGGTTCAAAAAAGACTGTTAATGTTTATTTAGCAAGCTCTTCAAAGTTTGCTCTTTACATTTCATTTATTCCTAGATGGATTGTCTTAGCTGTTTTCAGCAGTGTTTTTGATCTTAACAAAATATTTGCTGTCATAAGAGAAAAGGTTAAACGTGATTAGTTGTGTTGTCATTTGTCTTGGTTTTTTATTTAGCTCTGATTTTTGTTATTATATATGTTATGGATTGAATAAAATAATGTTACTGAAATTCAAACAATTTACTTCTTGTATATTAATAATCGATTTACTTTTGATTTCGAAAATACTTATATAATTAATAAATTAAATCACAGATGAGATCAACTTTTATTTATAAACTTGTACATTGAATTACCCCTTCTTCCTAGCTCTTTTGCATGGGATTAAAGACGATGCGTAAATTGAAAGTATTACGTAATATTTCACAATCAGTTTACCGCGGTGTCAGCTCTATTTGACGAAAGCGGTGAAAAGCTGTTGAAAACGCTCAGCACAAAAGATTATATTGACAGGAAACGTTTTATGGATGGCTCAAATAGTTAAAATAGGTTGTTAAATGTATTTGAAATCAATCAACTTGATGTTTGAGTTACACAGGCTTATCCTTAGAGATAAACCAATCAATAGGAAATT
Organism: Martiniozyma abietophila; assembly: GCA_030564585.1. NCBI lineage: Eukaryota > Fungi > Ascomycota > Pichiomycetes > Pichiales > Pichiaceae > Martiniozyma > Martiniozyma abietophila. The sequence continues at coordinate 22,587 of JAJLVG010000041.1, forward strand.
AAAAAGGAAATCTAGACTCTTTTTTTTGACTTCTTTTTTTACAAAAAATTTTTTTTTTTCTTACTTTTTTTTTTCTTACAAAAACTTTTCAAAATACTAAAAGTAAAGCAAAAGTTAACAAAAACAAGTAATATACTTTCATATAAACTATAGATGATCAAACCATTAAGATCTATTAAAATGACTTCTGTTAAACCTTTTGCGACTGTATCCCAAAAGCCTAAAATTAATATGAACAACATTGATTCTTATCCACTTACACCAACAGATTCTTTTACAAATTCTAATATTACCAATATTCAACCTCATCAAAAAACTGTTTACGAAATGACAAAGGAATTAGTCACAGAAATGACACCTCAATTGCAAACAGATGATGTCCCCCCATTTTTTATTTGTGATTTAGCAAAACTTCGTCAACAATTAAATCTTTGGAAATCGCATTTACCAGAAATCAAACCTTTTTATGCAATTAAATGTAATCCAACTCAAGAATTTGTTAATGAACTTGTTAAAAATGATGTTGGTTTTGATTGTGCAAGTTTAGGTGAAATTCAAAGTGTGGTTTCAACATATAATGAATTAGGATATAACAGTTATTCAATGATTCAAAATAAATTAATTTATGCAAATCCAATTAAACCAGCTGGTCATATTAAACAGGCATTATCAGAAGGTGTTCGTTTAACAACTGTAGATTCTGTTGAAGAAGTTGAAAAAATTGCTAAAGTTGGTGATATGTCTGTATTAGTCAGAATCACAACTGATGATTCAACTTCAACATGTCCATTAAGTGTTAAATTTGGTGCTGATGTTGATTATGCATGCTCAATTGTTGATAAATGTATTGAATTAGGCGTTGATATTAATGGTGTTGCTTTCCATGTTGGCTCAGGTTTCCAGGATCCAAGTACTTTGATTAAAGCTGTTAATGATTCAAAAATAATTTGGGATTATGCTGCATCAAAAGGAGTTCAGTTTAATGTTTTAGATGTTGGTGGTGGATTTGGTTATGAAGCTGAAAATTTTATTCCTGCAAGTAAAGTTTTAAGAAATGAATTATATAATGTATTCGGTGATAAAATTGAAAATGATAAAGTCTTTATTCTTGCTGAGCTAGGAAGATTTCTTTCAGGTTCTTGTTTTAGTTTAATTGTTAATGTTACAGGTTCAAGAAGAGTTCAAACTGAAGAAGGGTTAAAAGCAAGAATTTATATTAATGATGGTCTTTATGGTAATTTAAATTGTGTTTTATATGATCATCAGGTTGTTTCTCCTGAAGTTGTTACCTCAAATAATGAATGGGTTTTTGAAACTAAAGGAAACGAAAATGGAACAGAAACAGAATATTCCATTTGGGGTCCAACATGTGATGGATTAGATTGTGTTGTTCCAAATTGTAAATTAAATTATGATATTCATACAGGAGATTGGTTAATATTTAAAAATGCAGGTGCTTATACAATTGCTGCTGCAACTTCATTTAATGGATTTTCAAATGATTTCAAATGTATTTTTATTGACTCACAATATGAAAATAATAAAGAAATTATGAGTTGACAAATTTAACTCTTACTATATTTTTCCTTTGAATCATATCTAAACTTAAAATACCTTTATAAACTCTTTTATAGTATCGTCTTTAAATAATCATTAATTATATCGTATATTTATAAAAAAATTATTTATTTAGCTTTTCTTGATTCTAGGTGTAAACGTTCTTTTAGATCTTGCACCTAAACCAATATTAACTGGATTATTATTATTATGAATTAAATTTTCATCAGATGTAGATCTATTTCTTTTCATACCTGATACATCAGAACCTCCTACTAGTGTAACGTTCATGCCACCATGACTTTTTGTACCATAAGGAATTGAAAATTGATCTGAATATTCATCATCACCTTGTCCTTCAACACTTAACATTGGTTCTGTATTTAAACTTATTGAATCTGAAATTTCAAATAGTCCATCTGTGTAATCATTACTCACAATTTCATATTCAGGAATTTCAGATAAATCTCTTGATGATGACATTCTTATTAATTGTTGTATAAGATCTCTTCCTTGACCAAGGGCATTTTCAACATGTTTTAAAGATTGTAATGGAGTTAAATTTGCCCATGGTGCAAATACACCATGAGCCAGAGGTTGTGGTGGGAATCTTTGTAATGGATATAATATAATTGAAAATTGATCATTATTAGAATCACCAGATTTTATATTCAATTGAATTTTAGTAAGATTATCTCGTATTGATTGTTGAAGTATATCTAAATATGATATAACAAATATTAACCCATCTGGTAAACTTGAACTTTTTGTTAAAATAGAAGTTGTTGGTAAATGAATAATCAAACTTTCTGATAAAAAATAAACAACTGAAGGTAAATCAATTGTTATTGAATTTGTTTCAGGATTTGGAATTTGAGTTGCACCTATTGAAGGAAGTGATTGGTAAGGAAATGAAAAGTTTATATATCGGTCAGTTTCATTAGGTATTAATAATTGAAATGGGATTGATAAAGTATTTGTTGGTGGATGAAATGTACAATTGGGTATTTGAATATGCCATGTATTAGATGCATAAGCTAATAGATAATGATCATTTGATAAAAGTTGAGGAGAGGTACTTGCATAAGTTTGAAGTAGTTCAGTATTTTCTATTGTTGGTAAATCGTTTGTAAGTCTAATCATTTCTTTTTAAGTTTTAGAATCTAATATGTACAGAGTTCTTATACTAATATAAAAAGATGAATGGTATATATACTGTGTGGGTAAAAAAAGAGGATCAAGAGTAATCTTAAAAAGCAATTTTTTTTTTCATCATTTCTATATTATACGAGAATTGAAAGTTTTATTTCGTTGATTTTTGCTTCAAAAAGCATTTTTTCTTCTTCCTTTTTACTTTCAACTGTAAAAAATAGGAAAGAGCTCAAACGTTTTTTTGTGTAAACATATAAAGTCACATTTATTGGCTCATAAAGTTTGTATAACTATCATATGTAATGTATTTCAAAAGATGGTACTCGTAATATCTTCTTTCTTAGCAACAGTACTTACAATGAATAAACAGTACACACACCATTTGTTATCTAATTTCACACAATCACAGCTTGTTATATACAAAATTCTAAATATATACCTAATACTGAATAACTTGTAATGAACACTGGTGGTTTAATACTGACCATGCAGTGAATAAACTGTATTATTTGCACTTGTACTCTACTCTTACTGCGCCCGACTTAAAATACTCGCACCATTTCACAAAATTTTGAAAAATTTAGAGAAAAGAGACCAATCACTTTTTTCACAGTTAACTGGTTAAAGAGAAAATATATATATATAAGACAAACAACTACTTTTAAACAAGTGTATAAGTTGTATTATAAATTGTCAAGCCATTTTACTTAATTTGCATTTTTTTTTTTTCTATTTTCTCACATAAATCTTTGTTTACTTTAAGGGAATTCTATTTTATAAAATCTATGGAACTTAATAAATCAATCATACAATTATAATATCATGTTTTGCCAAAAGGGAAGGGTGCGATACTGTAACCAATTGTTTGCTAAATATATAGTACAAAATCAATTAAAATTTATATCAAGGAATGATTCTAAAATACAAATCAAACATTCTTCTTCATCAGTTTCATTTTCATCGAAACAAAGATCAACATCATTAAACTTAAATGCAATTAATGAATTACGTAGTAGAGATCGACAGCATCGAACTAAAAAAGAAAATGAAGAATTCGTCAATTATCATCATCGTTCAATGACTGGTCAGTCAGGTTGGCTCATATCATTCCTTGAAAATGATGAAATTAAACAAATTTCAATTGATAAAATGTTTCAAAAAGATTTTACAAAATTTAAATGGATAGTAAATAAAACCAATAAAAAGAAATCAAATTATAAAAAAGTGGTTTATCCAACAATTCCTGATCTTACAGTATTACTTGAAAATTTTTATTATAAAGAAGCTGTTAACCTTGTAAGACAAAATTATACGAATGGTATATTCCTTACTGTTGATGAAATTCAAAAACTTATAATACAATTAAATGTTTGTCATTGGTATGCTTATGAAATTGTTAGACAATATAAACAAAAGATTCAATGGGAAGATTTTAATGTTAACTTTTTATCATATATTTTAAAATTATCATTTTTTAGTTTTGATTATCAATTTTTTGGTTATATTTTTAATATTTATTCTGGGAAACAATCAAAAATTAGAGTTGATATTTTAGGCTTAGCTTTACAAGTCTTTTTAAAAAGTGGTAATATTCAAATTGCAACACAATTATTTAATCAATATGTAATGACAAATGATTCTTTACCTGTATCACTTTTAGATGGATATTTATCTAATTTATTTAATGTTACAACTAATGTTGAGTTATGTTGGACATCATATGATTTATGGATTTCAAAAGGTAATGAAACTAGTGAATCTACTGATTCATTTTTATATGATATTATAATTGAAAATGGTACAAAGGCTCAAAGACTTTCAATGGAAAATATTTTAAAAAAAAATAATAAATTAGATTCATTTCAAATAAAATTTGGTGTTTCATGTTTAAGTTTAAGTTCAAATAAAATTAAATATGATGAACTTTTAAGTAATAAAGAAATGATGAATTTAATTGAAAATGAATGTAAAAATAATTCTTCAATATTTAAAAGTTTAATTTATTTACATTTACGTCATGAAAATTATAATTTAATATTTTTAACATTATTAAAAATTAAAAAGAAAAATGATTTTGATGTAATAATATTTTCAATTTTAAGACATTTTGAAAAAATTGAAAGACCTGATTTATTATTTAAATTTCTTCAAAAGATTAGAATTGAATTGAATTATAAAATTGATTGGAGACATATATTACCATATTGGAGAGTATTAATCAAAAAATTTCCACATTCTGGAAGTAAAATTCATTTAAAATTTAAAAGATCAATTGAACAATCAAAATCAAGGAAATTAGATTTTTTATTAAGAACATGTAAAATTAGAGAAAAAAATGATTTAAATGTTCCTGATTGTAGATTTTATCCAAGATTTCAACCATCAACAATTGAAGTTGATGTTAAACCATTACCTGCAAAGCCTTTCCTTAAAAATATTGAATCACAACTTTTTAATGGGGTTATACCTGATGCTAATATATTATGGAAAGCTCTTTCTTTAAGTGATAATGAAGAAGAAGTTGAACGAATAAATGAATTATTAGATGAATTAGGAAAAAATTCAAGTACAAAAATGGATTTAGAATTGATGTGGAAAGAAAGAAAATCAAATACTTGGTATCCAATTAGTTCTTTCATTGAAGCTGAACTTCAAAAGATTGTTGAAATAATGGAAGTTTCACAATTTAATGAAATAAATATAACTAAAGATTTAATAACATTATTTCAATTATGTGTCAGATTTGGTAGAATAGAAGAATCAAATTTACTCATTGGATTTTTTGAAAGGTATAAAGATAACATAAAAATTATTGATAATCAAACTGGATTAAAGTTTATTTCAATGTATATTAAATGGTGTTGGATAAGTAGAAACTTTAATGATTTAATTATAATCTTTGAATGGTTAAAATCTAATAAATGTCCAGTTAAAATGGATGGATTTTTCATTGATGGCTTAAGAAGGTCAACTGATAAATATATTCCTTTAATGTATAAAATATTTGAAAAGGAATTTAAAAATTCTTTACAAAATGATAAAAGCAATCATGAAAAGATTACTCAAGATTATAATGAAGATCTTGAGAGATTAAAACAAATTATGCCTAATATGTTAGCTTATTATGATAAAGTTACAATGGAATTGTTTAAAAAGTATAGAAAGGATCGGAATAAAATGTTGAATGAGGTGACAATAAATTTCAATGATCTCGTTTCTTGGGTTGATGATGATGTTGAAACTATGTTGTGTGGATTAAGGTCATAACCATGTATAACTTGTATATAAAAATGTAAAAGTATATAAACATTTTTTTTAATAGACAAACAATAATACATATACTATATACGTTTTTGTGTTGTAAACTTTTACTGAATAGAATTTGGGAAGATAACTCAACTAAATATTTAAAAGTCTATAAAATTATGAAGAAAACGGATTAGTTATGATTACTACGGCTTTTATGTTTATGCTTTGATTTATGTTTATTTTTGTGTTTGTGCTTGTGCTTTTTATTGAGATCATGTTTGATTTTAGTAACATTTTCATTATTATCTTCTCCTTCATCATCTTCACTTAAAATAGCACGTTGTCTTTTATGCATTACAGTCACAGGTAAATCACTATCATCATTTTCTTCTCCATCTACCTTCTTATCGATATCATCATCTGATGAAGTAATATTTTTCCTTCTTGAATTCATTGATCTAATTAAAGTAATATTATCTTCCTCATCCTCATCATCATCACTGAGTAAATTAACTTTAAATGATCTTCCATTTAATTCTTGGATATCATCATCACTAAAGGAGTCATTTTCACTATTAATTTGAATTATTTTATCATTCTTTTTATCTTCATCATCTAATAAATCTTCATCTCCTGAAGCAAATATATCATTTAATTCTTGAACTGAATCATCTCGACTTTCATCATTTGAATCTGTTTCATCAACATCAACATCTTCATCATCAACAACAAATCCATCATCACTTTCATACTGATCCATCCAAGGATGAGTTTTAACTAAACGATCATGATCTTCCCATTGTTGAGAATTTTGATTTTGTTTTAGCTTTTCAAGAATGGGGTGATTACTCTTTTTTGATAATTTAATAATTCTTATAGGTTCACCAGGAACTACTCTTGAACAATTTTTATCAACTAATAAATATTCATCACTATTTGGATATTTTATTTGAAAAGCATCTTTTAATGGTCTTCTTAATGTCATTGGTAAATCTTCATCATCTCCCCAATCTATATGACCTTCAATAAGATTATTTCCATCATCATCATCTTCTTCTTCTTCTTCTTCATCATCTGAGTAAGTTCTAAATCTATTATTTTGTACTGAATCATTATAATTTCGACGTTCTTCACCATCATCATCATCGTAATCATCATCATCAGCTTCATCATTAATTAATTGAATATTACTTGTATCTTCAACATCTAAATCATCACCATCATCTCTATTTTGCCAACCAACCATTGTTCTACCACAATTTTCGCATTGACCATCAATTAATTCCCAATGACAATTTGAACATCTTGGAACACCATCATCATTATCAACAATTGGATTACCATAAGAATTTTTTAATTTTATTAACCATGGGAAATTATTTTTTTCATCAATTAAATATTCTGATTGCTTTTCATTTATCCAATTAATTATATCAATATTTGAATCAATTGAATCAATTAAAGTAATTATTAAATTTCTTACTGTATGATTTAAAATTGGTGAATTATTATTAAATGATTTTCTACAAATTGGACAACTTGGATTACAATTAAACCAATTTTTTATACAAGAATAACAAAATGTATGACCACAATTTGGTAAAATAAAAGGATGAGTTGGTAAATCTTGACAAATTGGGCAAATTAATTGAGAAATTATTGAAACAACTATTTGTGGTTGATTTTTTATTAAAGGATTTGACATAATTATTTTTAAAGTATTATCAATATTTATATTTATATTTATATTTATAATTATATTTATAATTATTTATTATAATTATTAATTGTTGTTTATTTTCAAATATATATATATATTGTTATATATAAATTTGTTTGGTTAAACCAATAAA
>JAJLVG010000042.1:5046-33715 GCA_030564585.1 Martiniozyma abietophila
GCAGTTAAATCATCTTCAGCATAATATACATAACATGTTCCTTCAACAGCATCAGTTTCATATGGTGTATAAATTGGTGATGAAGAAGTTAAAGTTGTTGTTGGTGTTTTAGATGTAGATGATGGTAACGTCTTTGATGGTGTGGTAGATGTTATTGTATTTGAAGTTTCAATTGATGATGATGATGATGATGAGGATGATGATGATGATTCGGTTGATGATGTAGTTGTAGTTGGTTTTGTACTAGTTGATGTGGTGGTAGTTGGTTTTGTACTGGTTGATGTGGTTGAAGTTGGTTTTGAACTTGTACTAGTAACCTGCTCAGCATCAGTTGTTGATGGAATCACTTTTGATGTTGTTAAAGAAATATATTCACTTGTAAAAACAGATGTTAATACTTCAACATTTGGAGATTCAGTAATTGTATAAGAAGAAGTTGAAATTGATGTATGTTTAACTGTTGATGTTAAAACTTGTTGTAAATAAGTTCCAAGAACACCATTAATTTTAGTTGTAACAGTTTTAAACCCAGCAGGATTAACAGTAGTTTTCAATGTGACTGTTGCATGTTTATCTGCTGTAACTGTTACAAGGGCTCTTTTATCAATTGGCAAAGCAAATGTTGAAAGACATAATAAAATGAATGTGAAAAGTTGAGAAAACATAATATCAAATTTGAAAATTTGTAAAAAAAATGGGTAATGAAAGAAAGACTTAAGTTAAATTACTTGTGAAAGAGTGACAAATAGTTGGAAAAGTTTGGTTTTAAATTAAAAACGAATGAATGATTGAAATATAATTTAAAATAACTTTAAAATCTTATAAATGATTGAAATTCTTTTTTAGTTAATTAATTAAAGTAAAAAAATAAATTGGTATCAAATATTAATAAAACAGATTCTATGACTGTAGTATAAGTAAATTTTTTTATTTATTTTATTTTAACAATATTAAGATAAAAGAGAATACAAAATGTAATCAAGATATGAAAAAATCAGATGAATTAGGTTAATAAAAGAAAGAAGTGAAAAAATTAATGTTTAAATGATAAATTAAAAGCGTCAACCAGGGGATATTTATATAAAACATTACATCTTGAATCCTATTTCCATTCATTCTTATATTCAATTGACATTAATCATCAAGCCACTTACCGTTTTCAGTAATGGATTAAACCCAGCAATTACTGCTTTTAGTATTGAGCTGGGTCTACGCGTTTCCGTATTAGGAAGTCAGACTAGACCAGACACAAAAATTTCCAAAAATGGCCAATAAATTGCCTGTTCCTAGATGTTTCGGTAATTGTATCATTACATGTTCTTATTATTATTATTATTATATGAATGTAAAATGTTGAATGATCATCAAATACTAATTATTAAAACTGCTTCTCCATTAAACTTGAAATTATAATGAGATTCACAAAATTTAAATTAAATTAAATTAAATTAAATTAAAATAAAGCAGCCGCGGGAGTCGAAACAGAGAAAATAAATTTTGTGCCACACAATTCTTTTTATTCATAAAACACGTCGATCGACGCAGTTTGACACGTCGACAAAATTTCAATTTAGTTTTTCGTAGTATTTTCTTTTCTTTAAATCAACTGAAGTTTAACTGGTTATCTTTTAGTGCATATTAATATATATATATATATAATGAGACTTTCCTTATTATCAACCATTTTGGCATTTAGTTCATACGCTTTTGCTGAACAAGAAGAGATTATTCAAGAACGTGAAATTGTTACTGATCCAAATTTTGTTCCAACACCTGAAAAGCCTTTCAATTTTTTAATTGAATATACAATTGCTTTTAAAGAACATGATAACGCTATTGAAAATCTTTACAATGGTGAAACAATTGAACTTTTATATAATTTTAGATCTTTAGAAGCTTCAAATGTTTCAATTGTTGGTGTTGGTGGTCAACTTATTAATCCTGTTAATGGTGAAGTTGCAGCAAATATTACTGCTGCTCAAATCGGTCCGATTGAAGTTAGTAATAATGAAACTTCTATCTTTACACAAAAGGTTGGTATTAATTTAGTTCCAGAAAAATATGTTTTAGTTCCTGCTGTTTATGTTATGTATCAAGAACAATTCATGTTATTAGGTTCAACTAATAAATTAGTTAATGTTCTTGATCAAAAGATTTCAATTTTCAATCCTCAATTGATTATTGCTGAAGTGATCCTTGGTGGTTCTATCTTTGGTATCTTATATTTAGTTTATCAATCTTATGCATCTACTTATTTAGCAGGTGTTTTACCAGAAAATTTATTACCAGGTGATAAAAAGAAAGTTTCTAAAGTTTCTAAAACTCAAGGTAAAGAATCATCTCTTTCTGCTGCTGAAAATATTGAACAGTGGTTACCAGAAACACATAAAAAGCTGTCAAAAAAATCAAGAAAGAAAGTTTAAAATATTAAATATTTTCAAAAACTCTTTTCTATTTTAATTTATCATTTATCATCAATTTAAATATGTATATGTATAGATATAGATAAATTATAAAGTTGTAAAAATTTTAGAACAAATTATCTATAATTTGATTCAATTTTGAATCCACAAAGTTGATATAAACGTCTAATGACAACTAAATCCCTTTCATAATATTATACTCTTAAAGTTATCGAATATTGAAAGAACTTATATACATAAATTATCACTATATGGATTGATGTACAACTGAATAACTAATGTTAGCTTTCATAAGAAATGAAAGTGGTATGAGCATTTAATACACAGTACACAAAAAAGCTCCATCAAAAAAATAACCTTGTAAAAATGTACGAGAATGAAAAAAAAAATAGTTCAGCAAAGCGAAAACTGGAGAGAGTTTGTAAAAGAGAAAGTAAAATCACTTACAAAACTATATAAATAGCAAACAAAATATCAAAATCAAATATGAATTCTTTACCTTGTGACTTGAAGTATACATTAGATATTAAATCCCATGATCAACTTTCAAAACTGACTTTTGAAGAGTTGAAAAATTATCGTTCTTTAGTTGATGGCGATTTGACAACTCTTTTTGATTACCTTAATAACAAGCTTAAATTTGATATGGAAACCCCATTAATCAGTGGAGATGGTTTTCCTCGAGGAGATGTGGATATTGCCCAAGTGCGATACTGTAGATCCAAAATTGTGAAACTACGAAACGATTACAAGTGGATTTCAGATCATTTATTAGAAAGAATGGGTGAAAAAGGATTTTTAGATGGAATAACAAAATAATCATAAGACTAGCCAATTATGAATTTATATTTTTATGATTCATTAACAACAAGGACACCCAATATTCTTTAATATTCTTTTTTTTTTTGGTTACTTTAACCACCGTGGAGAGTGCTAGTGAATGACACAATGTCACCGTCTTCAAGCTCGCATAATTCACGCCCTTCAAGCTCCCAATCTGCATCGTTGATTAATACGAGAATACCTGGACGCACTGTTTCATCCTGCACAAACACATCCACATCTGATGGATGGCTCACGAGATCCTTGAGATGGTTAACAAGGTCTTGAACAGTCACAACTGTGTCAAGACTTTCCACTTTACACTTCCTCTGTCTGGTTCCGTTGAAGATCTGATCAAGACCTCCTAAAAATTCGGTTTGAACTGTGACTGTGGTCATATGGGTTACTCCTCTTGATCTTCTTTAATTTCTTTAAAAGTGGGTGACTCACTTCTCCTTTTTAACTAAAAAAAATTGCATTTTGTATAATTATTTTTTTAATTTCTCAAAATTTTTCACTTTTCTCCACATTTACTGAAAGGTATTTATTGTGTCAACTTGTGAATTTTATCACTTCATTTATATATAATACAGAGAAAGTAGTAATAATGGGTATGCTCAAAGATCCTTCAGTCAAGTACAAACAGTTTGACCCTAAGCTAGTTCTTAACGATCGTCAATGGCCTTCAAAGCAACTTAATACCCCTCCTAGATGGTTATCAACAGATTTAAGAGATGGTAATCAATCTTTACCTGATCCAATGAATATATCAGAAAAGAAACTTTATTTCAATAAACTGGTAGAAATCGGTTTCAAAGAAATTGAAGTTGCTTTTCCATCTGCTTCTCAAATTGATTTTGATTTTACAAGGTGGTGTGTTGAAAATGCTCCAAATGATGTTTCAATTCAAGTTTTATCTCCATGTAGGCCTGATTTAATTAAAAGAACTGTTGAATCCTTGAAAGGTGCAAAAAGAGCAACTGTTCATATTTATTTGGCAACATCTGATTGTTTTAGAAATGTTATTTTTGATATGACCCGAGAACAAACTTTACAAAAGGCAACAGAATGTACAGAATTAGTAAGAAAATTAACAAAGGATGATCCTTCAATGAACGAAACATTTTGGGCTTTTGAATTTTCTCCTGAAGCATTTTCTGATACATCTCCTGCATTTGCTATTCAAGTTTGTGAATCTGTTAAAAATGCTTGGAATCCAAGTGTTGAAAATCCAATTATCTTTAATTTACCAGCTACAGTTGAAATGTCAACTCCAAATGTTTATGCTGATCAAATTGAATATTTTTCAAGAAATATTTCAAATAGAGAAACTATTTGTATATCTCTTCATCCTCATAATGATCGTGGTTGTGCAGTTGCAGCTGCAGAATTAGCTCAACTTGCTGGTGCTGATAGAGTGGAAGGTTGTTTATTTGGTAATGGTGAAAGAACAGGTAATGTTGATTTGGTAACTCTTGCACTTAACCTTTATACTCAAGGTATCCATCCAGATTTAGACTTTTCAGATTTAAGCTCAATCATTGAAGTTGTTGAAAAATGTAACAAAATTCCTGTTCATCCAAGAGCTCCTTATGGTGGTCAATTGGTTGTTTGTGCATTTTCAGGATCTCATCAAGATGCAATCAAGAAAGGTTTCAAGAAATATCAAGATCAAGTTAAAAATACTGGTGATATTACTTGGTCATTGCCTTATTTACCTTTAGATCCTCAAGATATTGGTCGTACATATGAAGCTATTATTAGAGTCAATTCTCAGTCTGGTAAAGGTGGTGCTTCCTGGGTCATCTTACGTAATTTGGAACTTGATTTACCTAGAGGCCTTCAAATTGACTTTTCAAGAAGAGTTCAAATTGAAACTGAATGGAAAGGTAGAGAATTGAAAACAAAAGAAATTATTAATCTTTTCAAAGATAAATATTATGTTTATGATGAAACTGATGAAGTTGATTCAGAAACTGTTTCTATGCTTAATTTATTTAAATTAATCAATTATGAAACTAAATCCATTACTGAAAAGGAAAGAAAGATTAAAGTTCAAGTCCATTCTAAAACTTTAGAACTTGACTTTGAGGGTACTGGGAATGGTCCAATTTCAGGTCTTACAAATGCTTTTAAATCCAAATTTGATTTGAATTTTGAAGTTGTTCATTATAGTGAACATACCCTTGGAAAAGATTCCAATTCTAAAGCAGTTGGTTATGTTGGCCTTAAAGTCGGATCTCAAGAAACTTTAATTTGGGGTGTTGGTATCGATGAAGATGTTACTCAAGCAGGTTTACGTGCTTTAGTTAGTGCTTTAAATTCTTGTGTTAGAGATAAGATTATTAAAGAATAAATATTTTCTCAAGAATGTACCAAATTGAGCTGCTATTACTGTTTTGGTTCACTCATAGTTTTTCTTTTGAAATGGATATGTATATCATACGAATGATGGTAAAGTAGTTTTTTTTATGGTTTTATTTGGTTTTTTTGTGTTTTAATATTATTTATGGGGACTAATCGACAATATTTTTTCTTTAAGTTTGAAGAGGGGAAAAGGAAAACATTTATGGTTATTTATGTATGTTTTGTTTCTTGCTTTTGTTATATAAACTAGATTATTTATAGATTTTATACCAAAATGATCTCTTTTACTTTTTATTTTATTTTTAGCTATAGTGGTGGATATAATCGAGCTTTTTTTTATTCTCTTACACAAAAGAAAGAGAAAGAAACCACAACAATCAAAGAAATATATCCATCTTCTCTAATATAGTATTAGAGCTAAATTGAAGGGTCAGCTATTTGAGAACAATGCAATTGTATTACAATAAGGCAGTACAAGCGTTGTTAATATGCTCCAATGGGTATTCATTGGTGTTGCGAGAATCCCACCCTATTAATGAACCACCAAAATGCTTTATTGAATTTACTGAACAGTCAAAGATTGAAGACCATTGTACAGAATTGGTTCATAAATCCATTTTTGGGTTTTTAGGATTGATACAAATCAAAAATGTAATTTACGCAGGATTTATTACTGAACAAAGAGCCGTTGGTAATTTATTAGATGAACAAATCATTTATCAGATTTGTGATACAGTATTTGTGAATTTTAAAGGGGAAACAACCTCTTATTACAAAATTCAATCAGAAGATGGTAAAGAAGGTGAATATGCAGGATCCAGCATTTACTCAATTAACAAATTACTGGCAACAGGAACTTTTTATTATTCACCTCAAACAGATCTTGCTTTAAATATGCAAGATCGATATACTTTTAATGATGAGAATGATTACACAACCACTGAAAGCATACAAGACGATTATGCCGGTAAATTTGTTTGGAATAGTACTATGATCAATGGATTATCGATGTTCAGATCAAGGTTATCAACAAATGAAAAAAAAGTGTTTGATCGAGGTTATTTTTTTATTACAATTATAAGAGGTTTCATCGACCATAGAAGAATTGAAAATGGTTCAATAACGTTAATTTCAAGGCAAGATTCAAGGAAAATGGGTTCGTTATTTGGTCCATCCGGTATGGATGATGAAGGTAACGTTGCAAACTTCGTTGAAACTGAAATTATCATTCAAACACCTACTCAGTTAACCAGTTATGTTTTAATTAGAGGTAATGTTCCGTTATTTTGGAGGTTAGATTCATATTTGCTAACAACCAAAATTGAGTTCCCAAGGTCTCAAGATGGTACAAAACATGCATTTACAAAATTTTTTGAAAATATCTGTAATCAATATGGAGAAATACTAATCTTAGATGCTTTAAGCTCAAAAGGTACTCAATTGGAATTGAGTAGTCGATATCAACGTGCATTATCCGAATTGAAAAAGGATTCACCAGAATATTCTTTTGTTTATAGAAAGCTAAATAATAGCCCATCACGCCCTAGAAGTAGAAATAATGAAAGCTATTATAGGATATTATCAGAGGATAGAGTAGCAATTGAAGAAATCAATCATAACGGAGTTTTTGAACTTCAACTTAATTCATTGCATCAAATGAAACGACAATTGGGAACTGTTTTAGTTAATACTCTTGATTCAAACGAAAGAGCAAATTATCTACAAAGTAAAATAAGTGAAATTAACTTACAATTTTTTTTGAATGGAGAACAAATACCGAAAGATTTATGGGCTTCCCATTACGAAATTTGGGAAAATAACAGGATTGCATTAGGAAAGTTATCAGAAAACTATAATGGATCAATTAAAACAAAAAATAAGACCGGAGGTATAATGGGAAAAGTTGCTGAGCAAAGTAAAAAATATGTTTATCAATCAACGTCATCAAATGTAGGTTCAACTACTGGGAAACAACACCAATTTGATTTACTATTAGGTAAAAATAAGGAAAATGAGGTTGATTTGATTGACTTAGTTCATGATTTTGTTTTGAAAGGTTTAAATGAACGTGTTGATGAATTTAAAAGTATGAAAGAACTTTTGATATTTACAGTAACATTCAACGTTAATGCTATTTTATTCAATGGAGACTTGACTCCTTTACTATTTCCTAACAAAGACGAATTCAATCATTACGATTTGGTTGTTATATCGCTGGAAGAAGTTATTGAATTGACACCGAGTAAAGTGATGTCTATAGATCCCAAAGTCAGATCATATTGGGAAAAGGCTTTTAAAGATACCTTGAATAAATTCGATGAAAATTCTCAATATTCTTTTTTAAGAGGTGAACAATTGGGTGGATTGTTATTATTGGTTTACAGTTGTTCAAAAAATATTGATAATATCAAAAATATTCAAACTGCTGTTAAAAAGACAGGATTCAAAGGAATAAGTGCCAATAAAGGAGGAGTTGCAATATCATTTGATTTTTCAAGTCATTCAAGTTTATGTTTCGTTGGATCTCATTTAGCTGCTGGGCATCATCATACAGCTGAAAGACATCAAGATTATAAAACAATAGTTAAAGGACTAAAATTAAAAAAAAGGTCAAAGATTACAGATAGTGATGTGTTAATTTGGATGGGGGATTTAAATTTTAGAATTAATTTACCAAACGAAATTGTTCGAAAGATGTTAAAATGTGAGGCAATAATACCTTCAGCTTCTTTGCAACCCTTAACTGATTCATCTGATGAAGTCGCGGAGGCCGACACCGATGATGATTATGATGACGATGATGATGATGACGATGATGATGATGATGACGAGGATGATGATGATGATGACGATGACGACGATGATGATGATGATGATGATGTTATCACCGAAAATGAAGATGTTGATGTTAAGAATGTTGATTATCAGGATAAAGATGATGATGATAATTATAAAGATGAAGGTGAAACTGAGAATGAAAATGAAAATGAGAATGGAAATGAAAATGGAAATGAAAATGAAGACGAAGACGAAGACGAAGACGAAGACGAAGACGAAGACGAAGACGAAGACGAAGACGAAGATGAAAATGAAAGTGACTTTTATGATTATAAGGATAAAGATGATGCCAAAGCTAATATTGATGTAAGCTGTGATGATTCGAATGAATATATGGAAGAAATGCCATCATCAGTAAAGTCGAAAGTTATAATGAATGATAAAAATATATCATCTTTAAATCTAGGGAATTCTTCCAGTTTACTATCAAATGCTGGAAATGTTAAATTGAAAAAAGATGATGATCAAAGTGTCATACAAAAACTTTTTGAATTTGATCAGCTTAATGAGCAAATGAATAAAGGTAAAACCTTTCCATATTTCTATGAAATGGAAATTAAATTTAAGCCGACGTATAAATTTGATAAAGGAACTGATATATATGATAGTTCAGAAAAACAAAGAATTCCATCATGGACAGATAGAATTTTAAGTCATACCAAAAATAAAGGTAATCAATTGATAACACAACTAAAATATGATTCAATTACTGAATATAAATTTAGTGATCATAAGCCAGTTTATGGAATTTTTAAAGCTATACTTGATACTGTTGATGATAAAAAGAAAAATCTTATTGAAAAGGAATTATATGAAATTAGAAAAAAGGAAGAAGACCAAGGAAGTATTTTGAAAAAATCGGTGAGATCGTTAGAAAATGAAACCCATTTAGATGACGTTTTGAAACATGGATTACCTGCACCTTCGACAAAGACGAGTCGTTGGTGGAGATCAACACAGGAAAATGATAACAAAAAAAGTAAAATTGTTTTAAGTGAATTGGAAAGTGGTGATTATTACATTAATCCTAACCTACCACTAAATCCATTTTTACTCACTGATGAACCAGATTTTTTAAAATTATGAGATACCAAGTATATATATTTTTTCAGTTTTTAGATTTGTCTTCAATTTGTTGCTGTATATAATAAATTAATAGAAATCTCATTAGTCAAAAGGATATTGGCGTTAATATATATGTATAGCTTTTTAAGGAGCTTTATTTGGCTAAAAATTAGGTAACAATGATTTTACATGATAAAATTATTGGCTATTTAATTTTACAGTTATATTTCGTGATAAGTTAAGCTATTATACTATTACATAATGAGAGAAAAAGCTAAGATGAGCAAAAAATTTAATGAAATCATATAAACAAAAAATGAGCAAACTAATTAGAATTTGGGATCAAATCATCTAAACGGTATCGAACAAACTTAAAGAAAAAGCTTGACATGAGAATGGTAACCAACATTGAGAGAGAAAAGCAAAATCAAAGTGAATTAAAAGTAAGGTAAAAATAAAAAGTAAAAGAGTAAAAGGAAAAGTAAAAGCAAAAGTAAAAGCAGGCGTGAGTAATGAAAAAGTGAAATTGTGAATGAAAAATGAAAATAAAATAAAAATAAATAAAAAAATGAAGCTGAAACTGAAGCTGAGATTGAAAATAAAAATGAAGATGATAATAATGATAAAAATAAAAGAATAATAATAATAATAATGAAAATGAAATTAAATTTTGAAGATGAAAAGAGATTGATAGGGCAAGTGAAATTAAAATCCAAAAGTGAAAGTAAATTAAAAGTGACAGAATTAGATGCAAAAAAAAAGGCTGAATTTATCTATTTTCATTCAAATAATGTTGAACATAAAGGGAACATTTTTGATTTCTTTTGTCAGAATATTTCCAGTAAACGATTTTATGATGATTTTCGAAATCTAAACAACCTTCTTTCAATATTTCTATCAAAGGAATTAATTGAACTTCTGTATATCCACTATAAAAGGTATGTTCCTCAGTCCAATCTAAATTATAAATTAATTTTCTAGCCATAAAGCTTGCTCCAGCAGCTAACCAACTCATTGGAGACGAAACAAAACGACGATCCATCAATGTTGTTTCTAAAAGGTATTTTGCAAAAGTTCTGATTGTAACATCATATTGATCTGCCTTTGCAATTCTTCTTAAAAATGACATTGGTCCATTAAAATTCAATTCAAAGTTTAATGTTGTTATTATGAATTTTTCTGATATAATAATTTGATCTTTATCAAATTTATCACATGTATAATAAATCAATTGTTTTAAAGTTGGTGGTCTAACTTCTTCATATTTTGAGGCAATAAACAAAGAAGTCAAACCAAATAATTCTAATTCTGAAACTAAAACAGGTTTTAAAGATAAGAATCTATCAATTATATTTATTGTTAAATATAATGTTTCTAAACATAATCTAAATTTATGGTGAAGTTTTATAACCCATTGAATTAAATCTTTTCGATGTTCCCAAGTTAATTCTGTTTGAATTTCTTCAATATAATAAGGATTTGGAGTATATTTTTCTTCAGAATTTCTATATAATTCAAATATTTCATTGGAATATTCAGGAACCATTGTATAATCATAAAATTCATCAAATTCAATTTCAGGTAAATTCATGTTCATCTTTTCATAAACATGATTTAAACAGATTTTAATTCTATTATTCCAAACTGGATACATTACGTCATCTGTAGTAAATTGATCATAATTTTCAACATCATCATCATCATCATTTGTGAATTCAGTTTCCATTAATTCTCCTCCTTCTTCTTCTTCTTCTTCTGTTGATTGATCAAATTCATCAGTAGTATAATTATCAATTTCATTATTTGATGTTGTAATTGATTCAATTGGATGATTTGAATTATTAACAGAAAGATCATAAAATTTATTAATATCATTTGAAATAATTTGTAAATCTGAGCATTTTGGTATTGATTTTGATGATGATAATGTTGTTGTTGAAGAACAAGTTGAAAATAAATCATTTTGAAATTGTGGTTTAAAAGTAAAATAATTAGATGATGATGAACTAAAATTATTTAAATTTAATTCATTCTCAGTTTTTTCTTTTAATGGAATTTTAGTTTTATTATTTTCAGGTATTGAAATTGTTGTTATTGAATTTGATAATGAATTTGATTTTGAACTTGTATTCCATTTTTTATCAAAGATTGTATTTTCATTATTATTTGATAAATATGAGAAACTAGACATTTGAAATTAAAAAAAAAAAAAGGAGAAAAAGAAAAGCTTTTTTAGACCAAGAATGAATTAATCGATAAAATGATTAATAAATAATAAAAAATAATTAATATAGATAATGAAAAGAATGTAAAAGGAATAATTAAAATTTTCACTTTTATTCTAAATTAATAGTTTGATTGAATAATAATTTAAAAAAGAGAAAAGATCTATTAAAATGAATGTGTACACTAACTCCAAATTGTGAAAAAAAATCGAGATCCAAATGAAAGTTGAATTAAAATTCCAAACTGTTTTGTAATTATATTATCTTAAACTTATTTTGAATATGTGTATTATATATATATAATTTTTATTTTATTTTCTATATATATTGGTAATTCTGTGGATGAATGGTGTGGTGTGTAAATAAAGTATCTATTATATATATATTTACAATAATAACTACAACTTAACAACACACAAGAATTCCAATAACTTCAATATTTATGAAAAGAGGGACGGGTAAATTATTTAATAAACATATTAACCCCTAAATTTTTGGGGCATTTCTCATGTTTTATATCCTAGGCCATGATTCATATAATATTAATATTTTTTTTTGAAATTTCAATATTATTAAAAATATTTAAATTTGAAATCATAACAAGAAGAGAATTAAAATTATAAAACAGACGATCCAACAATATTTTTTAATTTTAAATTAAAATATATAAATTTTTTGTTATTTAACACAAAAATCGCGGGAACAATAACCGAAAATTTTTGTGTAAACACAAAAATTAAAAAGAAACTTTTTTTTTAAGTTGCTTTTTCAGTTTAAAAAGTTCTTTTTTTTTAATTTAATGCTCTTTTTAAAAATCTTCTTCTTCTTTTCTTACTATATATTATATGTTACATTGTGAAATGGTTGATTAAAATTGGATTAGATCAGTAAAGGCGTATAGTATTGGTTGTTCTTCAATGCAAAGAAATCTAAAAATTTATCCATGAGTCCAATGGAAAAGAGAAGCTCATATTTAAATGTACTTATATATATACGTCCACCTTAAAAATTAAGAGTTTTTTTTTTCTTTTATGATTTGTTTTACAACAAACATCTTTTATGTAAGCTAACCTATGTCTTTACCATGTTTCTTTATTATTACCACGACAAACAACTTATTAAAGTAATACATAATTAAAACTAAAGTTACTAATTATAATTTGATTAAATGGCTAATTCGTTAGATAAACCATTTATTTTTCATGAAGAAGGGACAAGGAGGTATAAATCTTAATTTATATCACATACACTAAAAAACATCTAATTATTTATATTTAAATTAATCGAATCATTTTTTTTTTGGAATCAATAAAGTAAGAAAAATATTTAAATTTTTCGTTGATGACGATGACGCCGAGATGAATGAAACACTTATTATTTTAAATATAAATTTATTTTTCTATTTTTTAAAGTCTCAGGTGGGTTTGCTATTATATATTTGTTTATTCATTCATATATATAATAGCTTGTTTAATAATAAATAATAATAATAAACACCGAAGAATTTTTATTATTTTCAGGACGAGCTACTTCTTTCTATAAAAATTTAAATTTTTGTTCTTCTTCGACCATTATATTTTATTATGATGAGGCAATTATTATTACAAGCTGCACTGAATTTTAAATACTATTTAGAATTTGGAACTATAAAATTTTGAGATCTTTATATAGCTTCTGATCTCTGATCAAAAAATTACTTTTAAAATCGAATAATTAATAATTTTTATATTTTTAAAAGAAAGTTCATGGCTTGGTCTATAAATACAATTGAACAGTGAAAGCTATTACCAGCTAGGCAAACAAAAAGTATGACAAAATACACAGCTAATTTGTTATCATAATAAGGCCTTCTAGAATAATATTAGCTTAACGGAATAATTCATATCATGAAAGTTAATCCTTTTTTAATTTCTTGATGCATGGCTATAATAATATTAAACTCTCAAATAAATATAATTTATAAATAAACTCTCACTATACTTTATCAACAAAGAATTGGTGTCAAGTCTAAAGTTTCATGAAACACGTAAAAATCGGAATTTACTGTTTCACCAGAAACGTAAACAAAGCTAAAATCTGAAAAGGAAAAATGTAAACAAACGCGTTATTTTTTAAAAGATCTCACTCTCGATTCAATGAGCGAAAGTCTTTCATATCTTGTTTTTACTCTAGTTTCAATCCATCATCGAATCATCATAAGTGAGTTAATAACAATCTATTAGTAGTATATATTTTAATTGTAAATGACTTTATAAAGTAATACATGAATTTAGTAGGGATAATACTCAACATTTTAGCCAAAACATTTTATCATCATTAATATTTAGCAACTCAATTCAAATCAAGTACCGATTTCTCCAATAGTTTAACGAAAAAAAAGGATGATGTCAAAAAAGTTTAATTTCACTCTTTAATTTAAGATTTGAAATATAATAACCGATCTATTTAATAAGAAAACAAACAAGAAAAGACAATTCAGAACTGAATGAGGAATTTAATACTCTAAGATAGGAATCATCAACGTTATATTTAACTAATATTATTCTAAAAAACATAAGAAATTATAAGTTATGTTTCAATTCATATATATAGAATAAACGACGTGAAGATTAAAGATGAAACAAACAATGATTTAATTTTATACTTATCTTTCGATATATAGGGTCCTTGCCATACGTATTTAAATGCAGTCATGTTATTATTTATATATGGTTTGGTTTCATGTTTCAACATGTTTCGTGTTTTGTGTAAACTTATATTTTCTATTTTATCACACACTCTCTTTCTCTCTATATCATGTTTTGTTATTTTATCAAATATATATTAAGTCAACAGATCTCAACAATTTTTGCTTCTTTTATATAGCATTCAACTATGATGGCACGTTTTAACAAGATTTGTCTCCCTAATATTTGTTAATTCGGTATATATACTCAAAATAAGAAAATTAAGTTCATGACAAGTAATTAATCAGTTGATAAGATTTAATAATATTACATGTCTATACATTAAAAAACGTATGCAATAGTATAATAAAATGTATCTCATATCATAGTCAAATGAGAACAAAATAATATGATAACAGGTTTTCATCATTATTGTAATTCAAATAAAATTTTTAAATTTTCATACATCAAATAACTGATAGAAACAGCAGGTATAACTTTAGCTAAATTTGGAACTAAACCTTTGAATAATCCTTGAACTCCTTCTCTTTGAACTGTTTGCCTTGCAACATCAAGAAATCCATCATAAGTATATGGGTGTGCAAAAGTTCCTTGTGCTTGTAATCTTGTTCTTAATAAATTAATAGGATAAACTAATGTTGCACCAAATGTTCCAGATGCTGCACCTAATGAAAGAACAAGATAATTAGGTAAATTAACATGATCTTCTGAACAATTTAATCTGTCAGCTTCCTTTTTTATATACCATTTTTTAACTGTTGTAAAAGTACCTAAATCCAATGCAGCATATGGGAACATTCCACTAAGTCCAACAAATAAACCACGATAAAATACACGAATTCCACCTTCTTTATATAATTCTTTAGCTGTTGAAGTTAATAATTGAGTTCCTTTTACTTTAGAATCAAGTGAAGCACATTGTAACCTATATTTCAATGTATCAACAGGGTAAACTGTAGTTTGAGCAATAACACCACCGATACCACCACTGATATAAGTAGAAAATTTTGAAAGTTGTGAAGGTTCATCAACGCCTTCAACTGAACACATTAATTTTTTTGTTGCTTCAAATGATCCAAATTTCATTGCACTTTCAGGAAAAACTTTAATAACATTTAAACCATTTCCAACATAAAAAGCTTTAAATCCACCTTGTTTATAAATTGTTTTGATTGCCCTTGTTAATGGAGATTCAATCTTTTGAGGTGGGATCTTTTTATGTTTATTTTCTTCTAACTGATGACTTAATGTACTTTTATTTTTTAATAAAGTAGAGGAAAGATCTGTTCTTGCAATTAAAAAGACTTTAATTCTATCCAATGGAGCAGTACATGTTCTTGAAACAACTCCTGATAAACCACCTGCAAGAAAATATCCTACACTTCTTCTAATATCTTCACCAACTGTAACATCACCATCTGATGATAAATTTTCCAAATCATCATTAAAAAATTTGAAAGCAGTTTGAATTCTAGAACCATATAATCTAGGCATAAATAAAAGGCTATCTCTAAAAGTTGAATATGAAATATAACCAAGTTGATTTGAATCTAAATTTTTAAATAAAATATCAATTTCTTTTGGTTTTGGTGTAACACCCATTGTTTTTAAATAACTATTCATATCATCTTTAGTAATTTTTCCATCATTATCTTTATCAACATTTTTAAATCCATCAGCAATTTGAGTTTCAGCTTTGTTTAAATGATCATTAAACTTTTCAAAATCAATTGCATTAGGTCGACTCCAAATTTTTCCTCTTTTTGAATTATTAAAAAAATCTTGATAAAGTTGTTGCATTGCAAATGGTGAATCCTTTAAAGGATGATTTGATTCTTTAAATGCATTTTGAAAATCTTTAAAAGTTACTTTACCTGACCTGTGACAATCGATTGAATCAAATAAGTTTCTATGACGTTGTTTAATGTCATCGTCAGATTCATTACAAAGTGACTTTGATTTCATGCTTAAAAAAAGGGAAAAGAATAATATAAATAGTAATAAAACAAGTTAAAGTGAATAAAATACAAATGGATCAAATAAAGCCAAAAAGATTTTTTAAAATGCTTTAAATACAATCAGTTCACAGCTTACTAGGAAAGAACTCAACTCTAATTGGTTGTAAGGGCACGACAGTTTTTTAATTTTTTTTTCTTTTCTTTTTCACAAAAAAGCAAAAATTTGAGAGAAAAAAAGCAAAAAGAGTGAAAAAAAATTTTTGTAATTTTGTCTACACTAAAAACACACAACGAAAGTTAAAATATGGGGATATTGTATACTAATCTCTCTTTTTTATTGCTATAAATTAATCTTAATTAAACAAGTATCATTTATTTATTATTTTTTAAAATTTTTGATGTGTAAATGAAATAGCCCCTTCAGTTAAAAGCTTTTATAATAAGTAATTCATGTATTGGATTGAATCCCCCATTTCTCCCCCCGTACACCAAATCTAGCGCCACCAAATTTCAAAAAACTTCTTCTTTCCTCTCTTTTCCTTTAAAGAATAGTTCTTTGAACGTTAATAAAATTGAACAGAAGTCTTAATAGTCAAAATTAGTTTGAAAAACATTATCTAATCATGACTGTTAACATTTTTGCAGACCAAGTGACAGAAGAAAGGGCAGAAAACGCTAGACTTTCAGCATTTATTGGTGCAATAGCTGTTGGTGATTTGGTCAAATCTACTTTAGGACCTAAAGGTATGGATAAGTTATTAACTTCAGGGTCTACAGGTGAATCAATGGTTACTAATGATGGTGCTACGATTTTGAAATCCATTCCATTCGATAATCCAGCTGCTAAAGTTTTAGTAAATATTGCTAAAGTTCAAGATGATGAAGTTGGTGATGGTACAACATCTGTTACTGTTTTATCTGCAGAATTATTAAGGGAAGCTGAAAAATTGATTGATCAAAAGATTCATCCTCAAACAATTATTGAAGGTTATCGTATTGCTTCGAAAGCAGCTTTAGATCAATTAGAAAAATTAGCTGTTGATAATAGTTCTAATGAAATTAAATTTCGAGAAGATTTAATTAATATCGCAAAGACAACATTATCATCAAAAGTCTTATCTCAGGATAAAGATTACTTTTCAAATTTAGCTGTTAATTCAATTTTAAGATTAAAAGGTTCTACTAATTTAGATCATATTCAAATAATTAAAAAATCTGGTGGTAAGTTAACAGATTCTTTCCTTGATGAAGGATTCATTCTCAATAAAAGATTTGGAGTTGGTCAACCAAAAAAGATTAAAAATGCAAAAATTCTAATCGCTAATACGTCAATGGATACTGATAAAGTTAAAGTTTTTGGTGCTAAATTTAAAGTTGATTCAACTACAAAATTGGCTCAATTAGAAAGAGCTGAAAAAGAAAAGATGAAAGCTAAAGTTGAAAAGATTAAAAAATTTAATATTAATTGTTTCGTCAATAGACAATTAATCTATGATTGGCCTGAACAATTATTAGCTGATGCAAATATTAATTCAATTGAACATGCAGATTTTGATGGTGTTGAAAGATTAGCATTAGTTACAGGTGGTGAAGTTGTTTCTACTTTTGATAACCCTGAAAATGTTAAGCTTGGTTATTGTGAGACTATTGAAGAAGTGATCATTGGTGAAGATATTATGATCAAATTTTCTGGCGTTGCGAAAGGTCAAGCTTGTACAATCGTTCTTAGAGGTGCAACAGAAAATATATTAGATGAAGCTGAAAGATCTTTACATGATGCATTATCAGTTCTTTCACAAACAACGGTTGAAACTAGAACGGTTTTAGGGGGTGGATGCGCTGAAGTTAATATGGCTAAAGCTGTTGATCAAGCAGCACAAAATGAATCTGGTAAAAAGTCACTTGCTATCGAAGCTTTTGCTAGAGCATTGAGACAACTTCCAACAATTCTTTCAGATAATGCAGGTTTTGATTCAAGTGACCTGGTCACAAAACTCAGATCTTCTATTTATTCAGGTCTTACAAGTTCTGGTCTTGATTTAAATAATGGATGCGTTGCTGATATGAGAGAGCTTGGTATAGTTGAATCATATAAGTTGAAGAAGGCAGTTGTCTCTTCTGCATCAGAAGCTGCAGAAGTTTTACTAAGAGTTGATAATATAATAAGGGCTAAGCCAAGAACTGCTGACAGAAATATGATGTAAATATTTGGTTGAAATTTTTTTAGCTACTATTGTATACTGTTATATCTTTTATACATTTTTAGATCGGTATATACGTATTATGTATTTCCATCTTTTTAATCTTGAATATCTCCTGTATACTTTGAGCTCCCCGAATTTGTACGTTACACTAGTAGCTTATAAGACATATACATTTATCGTTTCTTAACGGAGGATTTTTGAAGTTGACTCTGCCTGTACACCATCATAACATCAATATGAGAACGTGAAGTTTCCGTGACAATTTTATGGGTTGTGTTTTTTTCAATTAACATTTACTCATAAAATTAGCCTATTCCAAAATTAAATTATTTACGAATGTTTCAAAACATGTCTTTCTATATATGGTTCAGCTAAATATAGAAGCAAATATCAATTGCGTAACCAGATACTAAATCCGATTCTCAATACTTTGAAAGTTACGTAAAACTTTTTAATCTAAGGTTTTACTTTATCTTTGATTTTCAAACTTCTTTACTCAAACCTGTTTTTTTATGCCAGCATCCTTTGATGCATTCATTGAATAGAAGAGATGCATTTGAATGTTTTAAGTAGTTTTTAGAACTGTAGAAGTAATTATAACTTAGAAATGGTTAAAACATTTGTAAGCACGCTTACGTAATTAATCATTTTCAAGACATGGAAGAACTGAAGTCTCTAGAGTAGTATTCTATCACATGAGTTATTTTTGAACAGAGTATCCATACATTAAATATAGAACATATACTTAATCTATAAAAGACAAATAAAAACGAAATAAAAACAAGGTTGTAAACATTAATCATTTCTTCGATTTATTTTTTGATTTTTCCTTTCCTTTCGAATGTTGGTTTTCGGTATCATCATCATCTTCATCATCTAATACAAAACCCTCGTTACCAGCTTTAACATCATCAAAAGGATTTTTTAATGCATTTGAATCATCAAATGGATCTTCAGTATTTGACCCAGCTACATCTCTACTGCCCTTTTCCGGACCTGGTCGAGATTTTGAAGTATGTTCAGACTCTTGAAATGGATTTGCATCTGATTCAAAAGATCTTAAATCATCAAATTCGAATTCATTTCCATATTGTTCTAAATCGACATTATTTTCAAAATTAGTTGCTTCGGCAGCAGATTGAGGGATCTGCGATGATGCTGCCAATAAATATGAGGTATCACTTGGTCTCCAAATAATTGCAATACCAATAAACACAATAAAATAAACACATGCTGGCCAAAATGTATTCACAACATCATTAAACTTCCAAAATCTTTCAATCGATTCTGTTAAATTATCGTTAAAAATCAAAACTGTTGAAACAAAAAAACCTAAAATAAGAAGTATTAATGAACCAATGATCACACGAATCAATTTTTTGTACATGTTCAATTTAACAACTTGTTTATTTTCAACTAACTGGCTCATTGTGTTTTTCATATTAGATAGGATCACATAGTAAACGATGACAAACATGATAGCAGCTGGGATTGTAACAAATAATACTAGCAATGATCCACTATTAATTGAATCATCTGAACCTGTTGAAGTGTCCGTGGTTGAAGCAGATGGCTGAGACTGTGATGTATAGTAAGAAACACATGTAAAAGCTAATAAAGACATGAATTGAATCGTAGAGAACAACTTGCACTTGTCCATTACTTTTGAAGAAAGTTTTGGATAAACAACACCATAACCAAGTGAGATAATCAATATCAAGAAAAATGAAAACGAGACCTTAAAAGCATTTAAACAACTGATGAAAACAATATAAAATTGAATACCAGCAGCCAAAGGAAAGTGTCTACTGTTATTTTTAGCTTCATATAATGACCATGTTAAAATGTTTTCAATAGTTAAAAACACAAAAAAGGCTGCAAGATACTTTTGCAATAACAAAAGTTCAGACCTATGTCTGAAAACTTGGAATAGATAAACACATAAACAGACTGCATAAACAATTGCTAAAAGTCCATATAACGGTAACATAGGCATTTCTGAAGCTGGTAAATTACCAAAAGAATTATGAAAATTGACAACCATTTTGAAGTTTTTGCTCTTTTTATCATCAAATAATGGATTATAAGCAGCAATACAATAATAACCTGTCTTTGTAACATGATAGCTAAAATTGTTCGTACCTAATTCGGTCAATACCGTAGTTTTGACATCACCTGAATCAATAGCACTTTGATTAGCAATGAATTGATATAAATGAGATTCTTCACATAGACCTTCACTCACTAAATGGCTATCACAAAGGTATTTAACTCGTCCACTCTGTGGGTCCATGACACCTAACTGATCAATTTCTTTGTATTCAAATATTACTATTGCAATAGAAGCATTTCCTGTTTCAGGGTTTTCCTGATTGAACTCTTTAAGATCCATTTTGATGAATGGTTCACCAGAACCACCAGAATCCTCACGAGCATACATCCCAGTACAATATTCGGCACCACCGGCAGTTAGCTCCACACTCTGTGCAATAGCATTAGTAGCTAGTGCCAATAAGCTGAAAACTGAAAACTTCATTTTGAATGAATTACTTTAAGAGGCAATTGCAGTGTACGTCGTTTGGTGATACCTTTCAAGTGAGAACAAAAACAAATTATATCGCAGACGAACTTCTCACACATATATGTAAAAATAATATGAAGAGGCGCTCAATAAATTAATTTTGATTTTCCTCACACAACACAAAAGAAAGAGAGAAAGATAATTCAAAAATAATTTGAAAAAGTTCTTTCATTACCAAGTTGATAAAGATAACCTTGTAGTGTACTCAAAAGAACACAAGATATGCTAAGATTAAGCTCCATTAATGTAACCAGACGGGAGGCTAGGTCTATGGCTTCAGCTGTGTTGAGCAAGAGTGCTAGAAAGTACCCCATCGGTAACGAAATTGAAGGATATACTATAAAAAGAGTTGAAGAAGTTCCTGAATTTAATTTAACTGCTGTTAGTTTGATTCATAATGCAACGGGATCTAAACATATGCATATTGATAGACAAGACAATAACAATGTGTTTAGTATCATATTTAAGACAAACCCTCCAAACTCAACAGGATTACCTCACATTTTAGAACATACTACTCTCTGTGGCTCGGAAAAGTACCCCGTTAGAGATCCTTTTTTTAAAATGTTAAACCGTTCATTATCTAATTTTATGAATGCAATGACTGGTCATGATTACACTTTTTATCCATTTGCTACCACAAACACCAAAGACTTTAATAATTTGATGAACATTTACTTGGATGCTACGTTACATCCTTTATTAACTTCAGATGATTTCTATCAAGAAGGTTGGAGATTAGAGCACGAAGAAACTAGAAATAAACAATCACCATTAACATTTAAAGGTGTCGTTTATAATGAAATGAAAGGTCAAGTGTCTGACTCATCTTATTACTTTTGGATAAAATTCCAAGAGGCTATTTATCCTTCTTTGAATAACTCTGGTGGTGATCCATCTAAAATTACTGAATTAGCTCATGATGATCTTGTTGAATTTCATTCCAACTATTACCATCCTTCAAATTCCAGAACTTTCACTTATGGTGATATTCCATTATCAACTCACCTTGAGAAGATCAATACAGCATTCATTCCATTTGGTAAGAGAATAAATAATAATTCTATCAAGGAACCTATCAAACTTAACGATACTGTCGTGTATGAAGTAAATGGACCTCTTGATCCAATGTTGCCACCTGATTCACAACTCAAGTCTTCTCTCACTTGGTATGCTGGTAAACCTTCAGATGCATATGAGACATTTTTACTAAAGGTTGTATCCACACTTTTAATGGATGGTCATTCATCACCCTTATATCAAAAACTTATTGAATCTGGTTACGGAATTGATTTCACAATTAATTCAGGTGCAGATTCAATGACCGCGGTTAATCTTTTTACTATTGGAGTTAATGGTTTATCAAAGGAAAATTCTGATAAATTAGATGAAGTTGTTATACAATTATTGAACGAATCTATCAAAACAGGGTTTCCAGATCAAAAAATAAGAGCAATTATTCATCAGCTTGAGTTGAGCAGAAAGGTTGAAAGTGCACAGTTTGGATTGAACATTTTAAGTTCTATTGTTCCAGGATGGGTTAACAATGTTGATCCAATGAGTTCTTTATTATGGGATGATATTGTTACCAAATTTAACAAAGAATACGCCGAGCAAGGTGATAAAGTTCTAACAAACGTTCTTGAAAAGTTTATCTTGAATAAAAAATATTTTAAGTATGTGATGAAACCAGATGAGTCTTTAACAGAAAAAATTCAAGATGAGGAGAAGTCAAGGCTTGAAAGGAAAATATCCGATTTGAAAGAGGACGATAAAGAGATTATTTACGAACGAGGTGTTACATTATTGGAAAAGCAAGAAGAAAAGGAGGATTTATCATGTTTACCAACAGTGAATGTTTCAGATATTCCTAGAGATGGACCTGCTGTTAGAATCAACTTGAAGAATACCAACAACGTTCCATTTCAATCGAGATTATCTCCTAAAACTAATGGATTGACATATTTCAAGGCTTCAAAGTCAATTTCATCTTCTGATATATCTCCTGACTTGGTGAAATATTTGCCACTATTTTCTAGTGCCCTTACTAATTTGGGTACCAAATCTAGAAGTATGGCTGATTTGGAAGATGATATTAAACTGCATACTGGAGGTATGTCGACTAATTTCTTTACACACGCTTCTCCATTTGATCCTACAAAAGCTTACTTAAAAATGAGTTTAAGTAGTGTGTCTTTGAACACCAACTTTGAAAAAATGCTATCATTATGGCAACAGCTTCTTTTAGAAACGGATTTTCACAATATTGGTAAATTATCTACATTAATTAAATCTATGTCATCTGATAATTTAAGTGATATTGTTAGCAGTGGCCATTCTTATGCCAGACAGATGTCTGCATCTAAGCTATCGACAGCTGGAATGCTGCAAGAGTACATGGGCGGTATTAGTAATATTCAGTTCCTTAGTGAATTGGGTAAAATTGAGGCTCAAGGTAATTTAAAGGAATCCGTTGTTCCTAAACTTGAACTTATTAGAGATGCATTGCTTAAAGGATCAGGATTTCAGTTTGCATTAACTACAGGAAGAGAATATGTTGGGGATCACGAAAATAAAGTTAGCAATTTTAATGAAACATTTACTTCTATGAAACCTTTTGAGGCTACATCTTATGATCTTACATTACCTGAAGTGAATAGTCTAAAAAATTTTGTAAAAATTCCTTCACAAGTTTCATTTGCTTCTACCTCATTAATAGGTCCTGGTTATACTTCAAAAGATGCTGCATCCCTTCAAATTCTATCTCAACTGATGTCATTCAAATATTTACACAGTGAAATTCGTGAAAAAGGTGGTGCTTATGGTGGTGGCGCATCTTTTGATGCCTTAAATGGATTATTTTCTTTTTATTCTTACAGAGATCCTAAACCTGTTAGATCTCTTCAATCATTTGATGAAGCTGCTTCTAACATTTGTAATAGAATTGAAACTGCTGATATCACAGAAACAGATTTGGATCAGGCAAAACTTTCAATCTTCCAAAAAATTGATGCACCTAGAAGTGTGAAAGACGAAGGTCTTACTTTATTTCATTATGGGATTGATGATGATGTTAGACAAGAGAGAAGAGAAAATATTTTAGACTGTGAGCTTGAAGATGTTATTAATGTTAGTAAGTATGTTAAAGATGAAGGTAGAAAAAGTAGAGTAATCATTGGTCATGATTCTACTGAACTTGGAGAACAAGAAAAAGAATGGAAAATTGAAGACCTTAACTAAAAAATGTTTATAGTACCAAAATAAATCAATGTATATACACCTTCCTATAAATAGAAAAACTTTATAAGTGAATTTTAAATTATTTCAAAATTCTAACAGCTACAAAAAGAAACATGTTGATTTGAACGTGAATTTTATATTCTCTGATTTTAAGAGTATGGAATTTATTAAGTTGAAAATGAGATTGCAGTAAAATTGTGTGAAATATTTACTAATAATGAAAGTCGATCCACAAAACTAGCTGTAAAATACTAATTATAATTCAAAATTATAATTGTAATGTGTAAATCAAAAATATAATTTTTATACTTTTTCTGGAAAAATTAGAAGATCATATATTTTTCTTTAAAAAATGGGCAGAGCAGATAGTCTTTGTAAAAAATAATATATAAAGAGTCTTAATAATATAATTTTTTTTTTAATTTTCTTATTACGCTTTCTGATGATAGTGAAGATGGCAATCCATGTTTTGGACTATTTTTCAAATGTTTTTTGTCATCATTATAAGGAAGATTTTAAAATATTTTAAAAGTCTTCGAATATGACAAAATTATATGCCGAGGCAAATTTTTATATTATATTCAAATTATTATTAAAAAAATGACGTCTTGAAGTACTAGATATATTTTATATTTAGATGTTTAAAATTTTCAATAGAATGTAACATTACAAATAAATGAACTTTAATTTAAAATTTTTTTGCGATATAAGCTGTTAGCACTTTCAATATAGCTGGAAGTGCTATAACTATATTTATATATAACAAATAACAATATTTATAATAATTCAAAAAATAATAAGCTGTTCTTTATACACATGTATAAACATATATATTTTTATGCACGCAAAGAATTATTAAAACTAGAAGAAACTTATTATATCATATAATTATTTATTATATTCCACCTTTTTTAAAGAAAAATTAGAAAACTGAAAGAATATTTTTCTAATAATTCAATAATTATAATATTCGACAACACTGGCAGATGATCACATCTGATCATAATATTTAGAGGTAAACGCCATGTGCAAATAATTGATCTTTAACAAATAGTGGGGAGATGGTTTCCTCTATTTGTCAAATAACCTTATTTGATACAACATCTGACGCTCACCAATTCTTCACCCTACAAGTGAAAAATTCCAAATATTATACTACAACATCAGTAGTTAGATAAAACGAAAAGAGATAATTAATATTAGGAGCTAGTGGAAAATGTTCCAAAAAAAAATAAATAAATTGCAGCCACGGCCCCCTCGGGAGGTTAATCTAAATCAATTATGAAAACTTTAAAACATTTTTTTTTGATGTTTTTGTGCTGGTTGGTCTGTGTCTATTTAATAAATATTTACAATATATTCATGTGGGTGGTTACACTTTTAATGAATTAAATTTGGATTTTTTCAGAGTTTTTGTAAATTGTCACGCTTTAATGCATATAAATGAACATATATGTGTGTGAAGCTGGTTCCAACAAGTTATAAAATTTTAAATATATTACATTATATTACTTGCAGCAATAATTTTTTCATGCACAGAAAAACGGTTAATTTTTTAATTAATTTTAAAAGCGGTTCTAATTTTAACCGTAAATATTCAGTTAAAAAAATTTTGCCGCCGAAGGAAGAAGATCGTTCATTTATGATTAGAATTCAAAACTATTAAACAAAATTAGATTATATATAAAATAAATCGAAATTTTGATAGAATTTTATTCCTAGCTAACTCAATATATGCACGACTATATCTATTATGACATATTTATTTTCAGATTTAATTTGGAAGATCGGAAAGGATTATTTGAAAAAAGAATTGAAAAACCGCGTTTACTTTGTTAAGCTTGCATGCATAATATTTTTATTATTTACAGTTTCTGCCTAAATTAATTGATCATCATTAGATCATATCATCCAAGGTTTCATGATTTTTTATCAGCTAATTATTATGATATCTCGGCCTATGATTATATACAATAAAATATAAATTATAACAAGTTATTATTATACATTGTTGTGACGAATACGTATATCATTCATTTCCTTCAATTAACTTGAATATCGGTAGAAAACAATAACATGTAATTCCAATTAATATTAAATTTTTCGTTTTTGAAAAATTAGTCGTTTTCCCGCTTTTATAATTACTTTTTTATTTTTACAGATACATCTTAAAACATATGTGTCATCAAAAGATAACAGTGTAGTCTAATATATAGTAGTTGTTGTTAATAATAATAAATATCTTTTTAATTGTAGATTAAATTTAAATTAATTAAGAGCAATGATTGAAAAATTTGACTTTTTTTTATTAACACATAAAAATTTATATTCAATTGAAAAAAAGAAAAAAGTGGTGCTTTTCTCAAAAATATATTAAAAATTAAATTAATACATATATTACGAAAAATTATTATAAAAGGGTAAATATAATGAGCTGAACTCGGCAGCAGTTCTTATATATTATGCGCATATCGTAGATTTAAAAAGAAAAGAAAAAACGTTTTATTTTTTTTATTTTATTTTTTAAAATAATTACTTTTTTTGTGTGACTTTTTTTCTCAAAACTCTTGGGGCCTCAATTTAGATAAAACTAGTTACTTTTCTTAATTAGTATAGTTAATTAGATTCATCTTTCTTTTTATTTCTAAATATTTCAACTTATATTATATATAATATTAATCATTTTAACACAGTATACAACTAAAAAGACATTTCAATTTATTTACTCGTGACTTCACAATTTATTTTATTTATAACTAGTTCAGATTCAGATATATTAGTATAATTAAGAATATACGATGAATTTAACATCATATGCAGTTTTACTCTGTATCTTGCTTCGATCAGTCGTTGGTACTAATGAGGCAACAAAAAAAATAAATGATAATTATATTACTACAACTATTAATCAAGATGTTAATAATGTTGCATTAGCTAATAATATCAATTTCGTTGAAAAAAGTTATTCAAAAAAATTATTAGTCTTTCAATCTCTTAAGGCTAAGTGTTTAAGTGATAAGTCTAAATGCAACCAAGAGAACTACCCATGTGGTTCGCTTAATTTTGGTGACATTTATTCTTTAGGTAATAATGCTTATCAAATTACTATTGACTTTACTGCTGATAACTGTTTAAGTCTTGAAAAATTATCAAACCTTAGTATTGTTGGGGTTAAGTCTCCAGAAGAAAATTTATACATTCTTCATTCAAAAAAGGATAATATTTCTCTTATTGATAACCCATGTGCGTGGAAAGCTACTTTTGTTGTTGAAGGAGAAAAAATTGATTCTCGAATTTGTGTTTCTCCTTTTCAAATTCAATATGATTGGGATTCTTTAGATGATGATTCTTCTCAGCTGACTTCTTGGAAATATAAAACTTCTTACGAATATGATATATCCTGCGATGATTCAGACTTTCCTCTTTATTGTTGGGATGATTCAGACATTACCAATTTAGCAATATCATCATCAACCACCATTGCTAATACCTTATACCCAAGAGATGTAGTGGTTGAATGTACACCAACCTCGAAATGTGATGCTAAACCATTTAATGCTAACAATCTTCCAGCAGCAGTTGCTGATTTCACTGATGCTACATTGAACTCTGATGGTACATATGCTGTGACATTACATTTCAAGGGTGAAAATTGTGGATCTGTGAGTGACTTGAATCAAATTGAAATTGTTGGTACTGGTACAGGTAGTTATATTCTTTATGATATTAATGGACGTGATCATCAACATGGTCTTACTACTCCATGTGATTGGATTGCTACGTTCAATGTTGTTGCTAGTAAAAATGGTAATGAAGCATGTTTACCTGTTGTTCAAATCCATTTTAGTTGGAAGTCTTCATCATATGTTTACAGTTTTGGGTGCAATATTGATGGATCGACAGGTATGAATCAGCTATATTTCCCGCAGTATTGTTGGAATACAAAAGGTGTATGCAACAGCAAATCTACCACTACTTCCAAGACATCTACTACATCTACATCCACATCCAAGACGTCTACTACGTCTACATCCACATCTAAGACATCTACCACATCCACATCCACATCCACTACTACAACCAATGGTCAATGTGTTTCAATATATGGTAATTGTGTGTCTACTGCATGTTGCGCAGGTTTAATGTGTAGTGGAACTGATCAATATTACAGACAATGTATTTCGGCTACAGGTACTACTACACTTACTACTACTACACCCACTACTACATCCACATCCACATCCACATCCACTACTACA
>JAJLVG010000043.1:4136-29578 GCA_030564585.1 Martiniozyma abietophila
ACAACACATAAATATATATATAAATATATACATATATATATACACACACACACAAATGTATAATCAAGATTATGTTCTTGATATAAGGACATCAGGTAGTACAAGACCTTTAATGTATTCAAGATCTCAAGTAAATTCATTAAATGATATTGGAAATTTTAATGATTCAAATAGATTAAATGATTTAACATCAATTAGAAGGTTATCAAATCCATTAGATGGGAAATCAAAAAGAATTTCTTTAACTTCTGTTAAAAGATTTACAGGTTCAAGTGATTCATCATTATTATCATCATCAATAAGATTAAGTAATAATAATAATAATAATAATATTAATGATAATATAAATAATGATAATATAAATAATAATCAAGAAATTTTTAAATCATCAAGATTAAGATCAAATAGTTCAAGATATATTCAATTTACTGTTAGAGATTCAACAAAACCTGCAACATTTATTGAAAATTTAATAAAATTAATAATTGTAATGATTTCAATTATTATAATTTGGATATTACTTTTAAGAGTTAACTTTTTTGGTAAAATTTTAAATTTTTTAATATTTAAAAATAAAGATTATCAATCAAATAAAAATTTTGATTCAATTAAATTACCATCTTGGACATCAATTGAAATTTTACATCAAAATTTAATTAAAATTATTAAAAATATTTTAATTAAAAAAGAAATTTCAATTAAATTAAAAAAAATTTTAAATTTAAATGAATTTTTTGATGAATTATTTGGAATTATTTATTTTATAATTTCAATTTTAGTTATAAATGGATTATTTTGGAGATTAAATCATAGAGTTGAAGAATCTTTATTAATTATACCAAATTTTGGTTGTCAAACAGAAAGTATTATAATTAGAACAAGTTTATGGGGTTTAGGTTTAAGTATTTTAAATAATTTAAAAACTGTTATTTATAATAAAACTCATGATAGACCATATGAAAGATTTAAAATGAATGAATTTGAAGAAAAAATTGTTCTTAATAGACAGTTCTTTCCAATTGAATATGTTAAAGATTTAATTATAAATGAAGGATTTGTTAATTATAAAATCTTATTTTATATGGGTTTAATAGTTTGTGATTGGGATTATAATAATAAATCAATTGATAATAATAATAATATAAAAATTAATGAAAAAAAAATTTTAAAAACAAATTTATCAACACTTGGATCTTTTAATAAAAGTGAAGATTTAAAAGAATGTAAAGGAGATAAATTAAAAATTATAGTTGTATTTCCAATGTTAAGACCAAGAAGAGTCATATTAGAAAAAGTTTATAGAGCTGGAAAACAATTTATATGAAAAGGAAACTTAGTCCAAAGAGAGGGATAAAGATTGTTTTTTTTTGGTTTTTTGATTTTTTGATTTTTTTTCACATGATATAATTTTAAAAATATTCTTTTCAAAAAAAAATGTCATTAGCTTTTGCTATTATAATAATAAATAAATTAATAGTATAATTCAAAAGCTTTTGTAAAATTGAAAAAATAAAAAACTTTTATAACTTAATCAGCGGACCATTAAACTGTCAACTTACATGTAGTAATATTAACATATAATTGAATAAATTAAGATTATATAAATCGAATTAGCTTCTTTTGTTTTTAATCTTCAAAATGATCAATCCAGCGTACTGCTCTTAAATTGTTTGTTATTCCTATTGAATTACCTAAATTTATAGCTTTTTGTAGAACGTGTTATAATAGTAATAGTAATCCATATTGATTTATATATGTAAGTATTCTAAATCAATTTAATAAAAGAGTTTGCTAATATTATTATTTTTCGTGTCGTGTGTAACATGAAGTATACATAAGTCAGTGTTAAGTTATGTTTGTGCCAAGCATTATCTAGGTGTACGTGATTTTAATATCAATATTAGGTTCACATTAACTTAAAGATGAACCTTTCATGTATTCATGAACACACGAATATAAATTTTACCAAATAATAATAGCTGGTGGTTTTAGACTTCTCATGACATTAACACTTTTAAAAAGCTTTGTGTTCCCAAAGCAGTAATAACACCACAATATATAGTCCCAGTTGGCAATACATAATATTAGATTTTAATTATCAAAATAAAAAAAAAAACATTTTAACTTTC
The DNA here is from genome assembly GCA_030564585.1 of Martiniozyma abietophila. Classification (NCBI taxonomy): domain Eukaryota; kingdom Fungi; phylum Ascomycota; class Pichiomycetes; order Pichiales; family Pichiaceae; genus Martiniozyma; species Martiniozyma abietophila. The sequence continues at coordinate 6,266 of JAJLVG010000043.1, forward strand.
TTCAATAAAAGAATCAAATGGATTATATATTTTTTTGAATTTTTTGGTTATGCTGATAAATTAAATTCTGTTGCTTTTCCCAGTTTGGTACTAATATTGGATACTATCATTGCATCTTTAGATTTCTTATAAAAAATATATCTATTAATAATTGACATTTAAACTGATGAATTTGACTTTTTTATTAACGGTTGTTACTAATGATACATAAATATAAATCGATGATCATATTAATATTTTGTGGAATATTTCTTTTAATCTTTATAAATTATATTTATATTTATTCTTTTTTATGCACTCTCAACAATTTAAGCTCATCTTTCATAAAAAAACTTTTAAAAAACAGAAATTTCCCACACCAAAATGATACCGACACAATTAAACTTGTGTGGTGTAACTGATTGAATATAATAATATATTGATTCATGAGAAGTCCAGTTGTTATTTGTTTGTTTTCTTAAAATGACAGGTTTCCCTCCAAATAATAAACTTTTCAAATTTAACAAAGGCCGTTTTTTTTCTGTTTAGGTTATAGTAGTAACTTATAGATTTGGAATGAAGTTATCACAAACTTTATTCAATACCTTACTTTTGGTATATGGTCTTAATGCTCTGACAGTTGATGAAAGTTGTAGTACAGAAAGTATTACTGTTACTTCTTTTAAAGAGAATACAATTGTACTTCCAACTACTTTTGAAACTACTTCTAAAATTATTAAAAATACTGATAAAACAAGTGATTCAAGAACATACCACTGAAATTAAAGGAGTTTCTGGGTGTGTTTCATCTACTTATACTTTAAAATACACACTCACTGATGATGATAATGTTAATAACGTTATTGATCACGTTGTTGTTAAAACTCCATATTCAGAATGTGCTAAAACTGAATACATTACAACTACTATTACAGGATCAACTTGTGGTGGTAAAGCAACTAATACAGCAACAAATATTGTAACTTTTGCAAATGGATCTGTTGAAACTATTTATTCAATTACTGTTAATGCTGAAGCGACTGATTGTACAGCAACTTTTGATTTTGCTAAAGTTTATTTAGACAAACATAATGAGCTGAGAAGTAACATTAAAGATACTCCTGTTCTTTCTTGGGATACTGGAGTTCAAGCTATTGCTCAAAGTTATGCTGATAAATATATTTGTGAAGGAACTTTAGCTCATTCAAAAAATACGTATAATAATAAATCTCTTGGTGAAAATTTAGCAAAGGGTTATGAATTTCCAAATGCTGGTGCAGTTGAAGCTTGGTATGATGAAATTAGTAAACACAATTGGAGTGAGCCAGGATTTAGCATGAATACTGGTCATTTTACTCAACTTGTTTGGGCAAATACTTCTCTACTTGGTTGTGCATATAAAAATTGTGGTTCAAAATATGGTTATTACGTTATTTGTAATTACTTCCCAGCAGGTAATAAAATTCTTAGTGGTAACAATCTTGATTCTGAGTATTTCTTTAAAAAATATGTTCATGAACTAAAAACTGATACTGAATGAGTAAATCATTTGTTATTCAATTATAAGATTGATATTTTGTATTTAAATCCATTTAGAGCTTTGGAACACTTTAAACGGATTTAAATATTGAAATCAACTGAATATTTTTATTTTTATTTTTATTGTTTAAAGTATCAACAAATTGTTGTTTGTTTTTCATTATTGTTTGGAACACCATCTTGAAATTATAAACAAACATATTATTGGTATTAAAATAATTTTATTTGTTTTCTTTGTATTTACTTTTTTTGGAATTTTCTCATATTATTTATATATATTCTCTTCCTCTCTCTGTTTTCTTTAATTATGTCTAAATTATAATTCTTGTTTAGTAATTTAAATTACTTTTGCTTATTTTTTTAATGGTATGCAATGTGTTAGATTAAAATTTGTTATTATTGTAAATTGTTTTACATTTAAGTGTTTTACATTTAAGAGTAGTAATACCACTAATACTATTACTCTATGTAATAGTAGAAAGAGTTTAAAACGAAAGTATGTAACACTACTAGGCTCTAAACCAAAAAAAAAATGTAATTATTAATATGATTTGAATAATTCAGTGTACTCCAAAATAAGAAGCTATTATACAATTGATCTATAATGTATATTATTATCATCAATAATTAAATTATGTTTAATATATACAAGTATAACATATATAGTGTCGGATGACGGGTGACAATTTAATAATTCTAGCTCCTGATTTTAAGGGTCTCTCTAATTTAGTCTAAAATGAGTAAATTAAGTGCAAAATATATCTCATACACATTTTTCTCTTCTTTTTTTTTACATTTTTAAAGCTCTCTTTCGAAGTTAGTTAAATATATCATTATTTTGTAGTTGTATAGATGCTTTATCTGTATATGTTACTCTTGTTCAATTGCCCTATTTAATAACTAAATTGTCGATTTTACTGAGCAGAAAGAGTGTTGTGCACAATAAAATAAAAAGAAGAAGACTCTCTTCAATTCCTCGGCTTTGCTGCCCAATCTGGAACAAATTATTAAAAGAAAGGTTCCTTAAAAGTTTCCTCTTTTGACCTTTAAAAGGCACTGCCTTATATTATTACTTGTTGTTCAATTTTGTGGCTCAGTTATTTCACCTTTTTAAATGGCTAACTTTTCTTACAATTTTTTTCAACTAACTTTGCACCACATGAGCTTTCGAACTTTTATTGCATATAAATAAAAGGTAAAACACGTACAGAATTGAATACCTTAACATGTCTTTACATATAAAATTTATAGTTTGTCCATTTTAAAAATTTTACAAATTATTAACGGCATTGAATATATGCTCATCATGAGTTATTAAAAGTGTATAAGTTGTTGTGTTTTGTTGTTATTAAAATTGGGGGAGGAGACCCGTTGAAAATTTAGTTCTAGCTGTCAATGTGTATGTATATATTACGTAATACGAGTTCGGTGTTTACGGGTTTCCAATTTAGGAAATGTTTCTCAATAAATTAAATGAAAATATCAATAAAAAAAAATGGCGAGAGCTGAAAGGGAGGCGCAAATTTTTTATATGTTTTAAAATTTTATTAATTAAAATTATTTATTTTATTCATCCAAAACAAATTTGGGAGTATTTATTTTTTTTTTGTTTTCTGCTTTCCTCACCTGTTTCCAACACATTCACATTTAAAAGAACAAACAACTTAACTCTCACTTATAGTCATTCCTTACTAAAATGTTGTTCAGAAGTACCCTCGTTACTGCCGTCTTGGCCCTTTCTGCTATTGCCTCTCCTTTACCTCACGCTCATCACCTCCACAAGAGAGATGTCGCCCATGTTACTGAAACTGTCGTTGTTACAGTTGGTGCTGGTGCTGCTACTACAGCAACTACTTCAGTTGCTGCCGTTGATGACTTGACTATTGCCACTGCTGAAGCCAAGGCTGTTGAAGGTACTACTACCACTTCTGCTGTTGCTGCTGCTTCATCATCATCATCTTCTTCTTCTTCTGACGATGATACTTCAACTTCAACTGCTGGTGCCAAAGGTATCACTTATTCTCCTTATAACTCAGATGGTACTTGTAAAGATTTAGCTTCCGTCACATCCGACTTAGCAAAATTAACCGGTTATGGTTTAATTAGATTATATGGTGTTGATTGTGATCAAGTCGCTAATGTTTTACAAGCTAAAACTTCTAGTCAAAAATTATTTTTAGGTATCTATTATGTTGATGATATTCAAGGTGGTGTTGATTCCATTTCATCTGCTATTAGCTCTTATGGTTCTTGGGATGATGTTTCAACTATTTCAGTTGGTAATGAATTAGTTAACAATGGTGAAGCAACTGTTGCTCAAATTTCTACTTATATTGATACTGCTAAAACTGCTTTAACAACTGCTGGTTATACTGGTACTGTTGTTTCTGTTGATACCCATGTTGCAATTATCAACAACCCAGGTTTGTGTGACTTATCTGATACCATTGCTTTCAATGCTCATGCTTATTGGGATGGTTCTGTTACTGGTTCTGAAGCTGGTGAATGGTTATTATTACAAATGCAAAGAGTTTCAACTGCTTGTGGTGGTAAGAGTGTCACTTGTGTTGAATCTGGTTGGCCACATTCTGGTAATGCTAATGGTGTTGCCATCGCTTCCTCTTCAGAACATTCTTCTGCAATTTCAACTATTAAATCTACTTGTGGTGCTGATACTATTCTTTTCAATGCTTTTGATGATTTATGGAAAAGTCCAGGTTCTAATGGTGTTGAACAATATTGGGGTATTTACTAAGAAAAGAAACTTTAGTTTTCAATTCTAATGGTTTACCTTCTTTTTTTTTCCTTTTTTTTTTGTGTCCTCTTTTTTTTTCATCTTTCTTTAATCATCATTTATTTTGATGATTTTATCTCGATGAATATTTAAAATCGAGATTTGTTACCCTCTTATTATTTTTGGTCTTGTTTCCTTTCGGTCTTTCTTTTCTTTATTCTTTATCGATTATAACTAGATTATTCGTTCTTTTTCTGTTTTTTTTTCTTCTACTTCAAACAAGACTATTTTTTTACTTCTTTAACTATTTTAGAAGCTAGATTATTATATACCAACAATTTTACTATTATTGAAAATATTTTGTAAGTAAATGTTATTTCACTTTTCATAAAATACCAAGTGTATAAATTGTTTGATTAAAGTGTTAATCTTACAAATTGAATTAAAATAATTTTATTATTAAAAAGTTTTATTTACAAATGATTATGATATCAAATTATTATTTCTATATATGTATAAATCATATCTTTAAATATTTAAGTAGTACCTTTTGTTTTAATCCTTAATCCATGCCATTTACTAACTTCTTCTTTTAAAATTTCATTAACTAATCTATGTTGTTTAACCATTCCTAATCCATTAAATTTTTCACTTACAATATCAACAAGGTACATTTGTCCACATCCACCTGATAAATCTTGTATATCTAATTGAATTGGATTTAAGTTATCAACAAGTAATTTAAAAACATGTTCTTCTTCTGATGTTAATGTTGAAGGTGGAGTTAATGAATTTGTTGAATAACCACGTAAAATTAATGAAATATTATTTTGTTTGTTTAATAAAGTTGAATACTTTGTTAAAGATCTTAATGAAAACATAATGAAACCTTAGACCTTAAAAATAAATTATGTTTACTTCAAACTTTAAATTAACTTTAACTTGCATGAAAAGAAAATCATCTCAAATCATTTTTTTTTTTCCTTCTCTTCTCCTCTCTTTTTCCTCTCTATAAAATATTACTCAGCAATTAAATTAGATTTTTAATTGAACAATAATATTTTCTTCAAACACTGTTTAAACTATCATGTTTCATACAATACTAAAAAGATCAAATTCAATTATAAAATGTCAAAACTATACATGCTGCTTTCTAATAAATATATATATATATATATATATTAAATTATAATACTGAAAAAAGCTTATCTTTTCCCTAATCAATAATTTCTTCCTTTTCTTCAATCACTTCTTCTTTCACTTCTTGAATAGTTTCCATCTCCACTGTTTTACCTTCTTTTAATAAACCAAGATTTTCTAATCTTGCAGTAACAGTCTTTCTCCAATCTCTCCAATCTTTTAATTGTTTCTTTCTCTTTAAGATCAATTCTCTTAATTCATCATCAGCTTCCATATTATCTTGTTCTTCAAATTGTGCAGAATATTCTTTTAATTGTTTACGAACTCTCTTTTTATCATTAGATGAAAGAAGTAATGCAGGTCTTGGCCTCCATTGGAATTCAAAACATTGATCAACAAGTTCTTCATTAATTAAATGACCAACTAAATCATAAATTTTATAACCATTTTCAATAGTTGATTTCCATGCAGATGAATAACCACAAACAAATCTACCACTATTTTCCCATTGGATACCACTTAATCCACCAAAATCATTAGTTTTAAGTAATTTAACTTCTTTTGTCTTTTCTTTTTCATTTTCATATTCTGTATCAAAAAAGTCTAAACCTGTAGCAGTTTTACCAAAACATGATGTAACAATAAAACGACCAGTTGGTGACCAAAATAAAACATTTGTATCCTTATTTTCAAAACTTGCAGTTTTTGACCATTTTTTTAATGTTGTAGCATTTTTACCAACACCAACTTTAACTTCTTCAACATTATAAAATGATAAATTATTAAGTTGTTTAACACCAATTGCACTTGGTGCAATATCACCTCCATCAAGTCTTGAAACACAAGCAAATTTATGACCTTTTGGTTCCCATGCAAAATCAACAACAACTTCTTGTAATTCAATCTTTTCAATTGGAATATCCTTTTCAGTAACTTGAAAAATTTCTAAATTTGAAAAGAATGTCTTTTTTGATTTTGTATGTCTATTAACTCTACAACAAAGAAATTTTCCTTCCTTTTGCCAATAAAGTTTACAATCACTAACTTGAACTAATGGTGCAGTACGAAGAATTTCTTTACTTGGTAATGACATAACAGAAACTTTTGCTGATATATTATTTGATTCAGGTGTCCAAAATGCTAAAAGTGTATCAAGTGGATCATTCTTTCTGGATGAAGCATGTTTAATACCTGCTGGAGCAAAATCAAAATCTTGAATTCCATCAATTTTAACAAGTTTTTTATCTAATAATTCAAAATCTTTTTCACATTCATAAACTGCAATTGCATCAGGACCTCTTCTTGCACAATATTTTTCATCAAATGACCATTTAACTAATGGCCATTCTTGTGATTCTTCCATTGAAGGTGGAACAGCAAATGTTTTAACTGGCCAACCAGTAACAAGATCCCAAATAACAAGTTTTTTACCTGCATCTTCAGCAGTAAAAGGATAAGATTCACGAATTTCAGATTTTAATGTTGAAGGATCAACAATTGCATCTGGAGAATAAGTAATTAAATATTTTTCATTTGGTGAAAAATCAATTGATTTAACATTTGGATGAACAAATCTCATTATTCTTTCAAAATTATCTCCACCCCAAGATTGTGTACCATTTGGGAACATTGAAAAAAGATATTTACCTTTTGGTGACCATTTCATGAATGATAAAGTCCATTGATTTCTTGGTTCAATAACATCTTCTTTACTAATATTCTTTTTAAACCAATAAATTCCAACAAATTTATTCGCATGAAGTAAAAATTGATCTCTACCATTTGGATCTAATAACCAAGAATTAATAAATCCAACATTTTTTGGTTCTGGAATGATTGGTTCTTCAAATTTATCAGGAACTTCACCTGAAAGACAAAACTTTTCAATATCACTAAGTTTATTAACAAGTAAACGATGCTTTTGATCTAATCTTTTACCATTAAGTGTTTTAATTGCTTTAAGTGCTTCTTGAGGTTGAGAAAATTTAATAATTAAATAACCTTTACTTTTACCATCTTCAATTGGTAAATGAACATCTTCAACTTTACCACATTGAGAAAATAATTTTGTTAAAACTTTTTGTAAAACAGGAACTTTACTTTCTGGTGCAACTGGTGCTCCATCAACTAAAATATATTGATCAATTGGTAATTCAGCAGGAGTCACTTCATACTTTTTTTCAAGATCTGAAAAATCAAGCTGAGAAATATCAACAGATGATGTATCAAATTCAACAGATGACATAGCTATTTCTTTATGTTTATCTTCTATTTAACTTGAATCTATTCGACCTTTAAAACTTCCAAAAGGATGAAAACTTTTTTTTTCACCAAAAAAAAAAACTTGTTAAATTTTTTGCGACTGAAAAATTTAGTCGCTTTTTTTTATTTTAACTTTTCTTTTACAATTTATATACAAAACGCGTGAATGAATAATTCAGTTATATATAATATACTCTATAGACTATACACCATCAAATGGTACAACAGCTATCATTATCTTCGGCGGTGTTGTCTGATGATGTTCAGATGCTTGAACGTACACTCACTACTTTAACTGGGATGAATAGTAAAGAAATATCACAACATTCAATAATACTGGTCCCAAGATTCCCTTATGATCCTCCAATTCAAGCAGGTCAAGTTCATCAAATTCAAAGTCATAGAATGAGAGTTACACGTATATGGGATGATCAAACAGGTTATCCAAGACAAGGTCAATCAATTCCAATCTTATTAAATCCATCGATAACAACAAAATTAATAAATCCTTTATTAGAAGATTATATCTGGACAATTCAATTATCTGATATACCTGCTGCTGGTAATAATTCTGTTTTAATTCAAAATATTTATGAGACTACTATTTATGAAACAGGTGATATTATTGGTTATATTGATGAACTTGGTTATAAATGTGAAGGTCAATTTTGGAAAAAGGCTAAACGATGGTATTATGGTGATATTATTGTTGAACTTTATCAAATATTTGTTAAAAAAAATGATAATATATTGAATAAAACACCAAAAGATGAAATTGAAATTGGAAACGAAAATCAATCTGAAAATCAAAATCAAAATCAAAATCAAACTAATGATATTATAATTGAGGATGAAACTGGTGAACAAAAAAGTAATGAAAATGAGAATTGTTTAGTTGAATTACAATTACTTTCATCGAATTATTTAATCAAAGCATTTGTTAATGTAGCTTCTTTAAATAATATTGAAGCATCAACCCATGGGACAAGGCAATTGGAACTATTCAAAAGAGAGCTTTCAGAAGTTGTATCTCTGGGGATTCCGGATCGATCATGTATGGATAGTCGTATTGGTTCACGTCTTGCAAGCGGATCAAATAGAATACTTTAACGTCATCTTTTTAATTTTACTATTTTATAATTAAATTTATGAAAAATACATTAAATTAATAATACACAACTCAATCAATCACTATCACTATCATATAATCCAATATTAACACCATTACCTTCAGTAGAATCTTCAAAATCTTCAAAATCTTCAAAATCTTCTGTTTGAAAATCGATATCTTGATCGGTAGTTAAAGGAGAACCTGATTTCAATTCATTCTCAGATTTAGAATTTTCTCCTTGTTTAATATTGTTTCCTCTCTGTAAAACCTGAAGCAATGAAGCAGAATTATTTCCGTTAGGAGATTGTAACTTTTCTGTAAAGGCAGATTGTTCCTTACTTGTAGAAGCCTTCAAAATATTCAAAAGCTTATTGGAATTATTATCATTATTGTTAACATTATTATTATCCTTACCTGTTTTAAATGGTAATGATGAATCTTGTGATGATGATTTTAATATGTTTAGCAAATGCTTAGAAGGATCATCTTCATTTTTAGTTAGCTCATGAGAAACTTCACTTCTTGGTTTCTTTAACAAACTTAATAACATTGCTGAATCGTTTGATGAAACTACTTCAGGTGTATAAATTTTATTACTTCCATTGATATCTGAAGTATACCCATTTGGATATGATGCAGAAGATGAAGAAATATTAGCATTTAATGCAGGTGAAGGACTATTACGTTTTAAAATGCTCATAAGTTGAGCAGCTCCTGAAGTAGATGGTGGTGATGGATGATTACTAGAAGCAACAGTGGCATTCCCTGAATAATCAGTAATAGCTGGGGTATTGGATCTTGAACCAGCTTTCAATAAGCCAAGTAACTCTGTTGACTGATCAACATTAGGTGATCCTGCTCTGGAATAATTACTTCCAAGTTTAGACATAGTTTGTCTTTGTTCTGATTGTCTACTTGAAGGTCTACTTAGCAAGCTAAGTAAATCTGCAGATGGATCATTGACTTTCTTTGTTGAAGAAGAAGTCAATAAATTTATTTTTTCTGTATGATTAGATGACAATGTACGTTGAGATGGTGATGATGCACCAACAGCAGATTTTTCTGTGTTTCTACTATTAAAATCCTTTTTTGGTTCATCTTTAACTCTTGATGATCCATTTAAAATATTTAACAACCCAGTTGCTTTATTTTCATTAATATCCTTTCTCAATAAAGTTACTGGACCTTTAGCGAACGGTTCTGATGACCTTGGTAAATCCCTTTCAGTTGATTCATTTGCTGGTGCTGTAATGTCTAATGTTTCAATTGATTGAATTGGTCCAGTAAGTTGTTTCCGAGGTTGGGTAGATAGTGATGGCAAAGGAGATTCAGCTCTTTTCAATATCTTAAGTTTTGATTCTTGAAGTTCGGATCCATTACTAGAGGAACCTCTGGTAACAAGGTCTAATAGCATTCTAGCATTTGTTTTCTTTTCATTTCCAGATATTAATGATGAAGGTCTTTCATTAATTAAAGGCTTTGATTTTAAGATACTTAATAATTCTTTACTATTAGCATTTTTTGATTTCAAATGAGGTTTCCTTAATGATGAAGCAGAAGGAGCAGCAGCTTCTTCAATATTCATATTTAAAATAGGTGGAAATTGAGTTGGCATTTGAGGCATACCCATTGGGAAACCCATATGTGGACGAGAAACAAATGGATTTTGGGTATTCATTGGACCAAAGATTGGAGGAATGAAATGAGGAGGGAAAGAAAAGTGACCTTGATTCACTGGAGGTAAAAATGGTAAAACATGTTGTTGAATAGATGGAGGTAATAAAATAGAACTTTGTGTAGTTGTTTGAGAAGAAATCTCAGATTCTGAATCAATATTTGGTTCTTGTATAAGTCTTTCTTGATTTCTTTTAGCAGCTGTTTGAATAAAAGTAAGCAATTCTCTACCTGGATCAATGCTTGGTTCTTTCTTTTCTTCAATTCCAACACCCAAAATTTTTTTAAGTTGTTCTGTTGCAATTCTTTTGATTTCTTCTTCATTTGTAGACTTCTTCCATCTATTGATATAAGATAATATTGGTTTTAACATTGCATTCACTAAAAATAAATTACTAGAATTATTTTGAACACTCTTTTGTAACTTTTTTAAACTTTTCCATTGAATATCAACAATTTCAAATTTTACTTTAGGTTCAAAAATTGTTTCTTCTGGAACACCTCTAACAATATAAATTTTATAATTTTTTCCTTTTATAGTCCTTTCAATAAATGATTCTTCATCAATCATATCGGATGCATCAAAACCAGTTTCTTCATCTAATTCTCTTAACGCACAATCCACATCTTTTTCATCTTTAGAAATTTTTCCTCTTGGGAACCCCCATGAATTACTTTCTATACCTTTAACTAATAATAATTTATCCATATCAGGATTAAGTAATGCACAACCTCTAACAGGAATTGTTGATTTATATTGTCTAAATAAATTTAAAGCCTTTTCAGGATTACCCCATTGCCAAATTATAGGACATAATTGAACCATTTCAGTTGTAAATTTTTTCATTTTCATTGAAGGAAGTAATGGATTTAATGTTCTAACATAATCTAAATAAAACCAATGGGCTTCTTCAATTTGAAATAAAACTCTTTCACAACTTGATAAATCTTCTTCTGGACAATTAATAACAAATCTTACAATAAGATCTTCAAGTGATCTCTCAAAGGAATCATTTACAAACCCTTCCTTTAAAGGTATTGACATATTTTTTTATGTGATTAATAAATTATTCGATTGTATCGTTTAATATGAATTATTTCAATTAACGTAATGAGTATAATTGGGGTTTTGTATTTATTTGTTTATTTATTTACCAATACCTCTTCCTGTGTTTCAACTTTACTTTAGTTAAGTTGTTTAAAATGATATATAACTATTAAACTTGAAATGAATTGTGGTAGTCTTCTTATTCACTATATACGTATTTACAATAGTACAAAAATTTAAAGTCAAAGAAAATAATCGCTGGTTCCTTTTTCGTGCAAAAATTCAAAAAAATATCGTCGATTTTATATATTATATTGCCCGTGCACCTGATACATTGTCACGTGAATTTTCATTTCAAGTTTTAAAGATAAATAAGATGAAGAGGAATAAGGAAGAGAAGTTAAATTTAACTTGTTTATAACACTAACTAAATATGATGCCTGGCTTTCCCGGTGGGGATCCAAAGATTCAAGTTGAAGTTGATCCAAATGAAGATACTGAATGGAACGATATTTTAAGAGCTAAAGGGATCATACCCGAAAAGGAACCTGATCCAACTGAACAATTAGAAGAAGCATTAAGTGAAGCTGTTACTAGACAACATGAAAATAGGTTAGAAGGTCTTGATTTGGATGATCTAGCTGAATTAGAAGATGACGAAGATGAAGAATTTTTAGCTCACTATCAACAAATGAGAATTCAAGAAATGAAAGCATTAGCCAATAAAGAAAAATTTGGAGATGTTTTACCAATATCAAAATCTGAATGGAATAAAGAAGTTACTGAAGCATCAATTAATACTTTCATATTTGTTCATTTATCATCACAAGGTGCAATACAAAGTAGATTATTAAGTAGATTATTTCAAACAATGGCATCAAAATTTAGAGATTTAAAATTTTGTGATATAGAAGGTAAAAGAGCAATTGAAGGATACCCAGATTCTAATTGTCCAACTATTTTAATTTATTATAAAGGTGATCTTGTTAAACAATATGTTACTTTAACAATGTTTAATGGAAATGACACTTCTTTAAAAGATATTGAAAATATGCTTGTTATTGTTAATGCTGTTACTGAAAACGATAAAAGATTACTAATTAATCAGCAAGATGATGATGATATAGAAGAAGCACGCAAGCTTCGATTTCATAAAAAGAATATTAGAGGAAGGTTAGATGATGATGAAGAACAAGAAGATGATGATGATGATTTCTTCGATTAATTACTAAAATCCCAATCAGATTCTTTTTCCAATAATTAAATTAGTTAATTTTATAAATGAACTGTTAGTTACAGAAAATATGTGAATTTTTAGACCTATAATGCAGTGGGGAAAAAAAATGTAAAACAAGATAAAAAACACCGAAATGTACTTTTACATAAGTTCATTTATGCAATAAAATAATAAATATGATTTAGCTTTTAAAACCTCATTTTCAGAGACCCGTGTGATAACAGCATCATCACATTTAAACCAAAATTTTGAGCATTTAACATAAGCAATATAATGACCTGTGTTAACACTACCAATATGAACAATCGCTCCAAATAATTCATAAGAAGTAACTTGATTTTGATCTTTTATTGAAACATAGTTACTAACATCTAAAATTATTGGAATTTGAATATCTGTTTCAATTTTATTACTAATACCAAAATGTTCAAAACGTTTCAATTGAATGCTTAATATTGGAGGTAACTTTTTTAAAGTTAATTGTTTTGTAACTTTTGTCTTTTCTCTACAATGAGTACAATTATATGAAATATCTAATTCTTCAGAATGAGTAAATTTTTTCAAACAAGAATGAAGATCATTTAAATATGATTTAATACCATTTTTAGTTTCTTGAATTTCAAGTGATAAATCAAGCATTGGATCAACAGTTTCACGAATGTTACCACATTGTTTACATGTTAATGTACTTTTCAGCGTTCCAGCAAAAGTTTTATGAATAATACAATCACATTCAACAAATTGTTGTTCATTATTTTGGTTTTCTCCAAATGGTGTATTTTCTTTATTTTTTAAATATTTTGTACTTTTTGTATCATTTTTATGAATTTGATGAAGTAAAAATTGCCAAAATTCATGGGCATCTTGTTCACTATATCCTGATAAAGATTTTTTAACATTCCATGATGCTATTAATAAATCTGTTGGTCCATATCCAATAATTGATGTTGATGTATAAAATTCTTTAAATATTTCATTAACACAACATGATAAACATTCATCAGAACTATTTTCACAATCTAAATGAGCTCCAGAAAAGTAATATTGTTTTATAAATGGATTATGAATGATTGTTTGTAAAACTGATGACATGAAACAAGTTGCACCCATATTTACAAATCCTCTTAATCCAGTTGTTGCTTTATATGATGGGGTATGAGATGATGACATCATCTGTTTATAACGTTCTGTATTATGCTCTGTAGCAAATATTGGAGCACCTGGATAAGAAGAAAGTCTTCCAGATGATTCTATTACTTTAATTCGTATACTTTCTAATGATGGATGAGAAGTTATATTTTCACATTTAAAACATAAAAGTTCACCAGTAGCAGTATTAACACCTAATAAAAAAACAAAATTCATTAAAATAGTTAGTATTAGTTCATTATCACTTGTTATAATTGAAATATATTAAAATCCAACTAAATTTGAAATAAAAGAAATTAAAAGAAAAAAAAAAGTAATGAAGAGGAAACGTACCAAAGATATGATTTGTAGATTGATTATGTTTTAATGTATGAACGTTTTCAGAACATAAAATATGAGAACATTGTAAACACATATAAAGATTTGTTGGCTCATGAGTTTCTTTTCCAATTTTTTTACATTCTGTACATTTGATTACATTATACCTAGTTTCAACTAGTTGGTTTAAATCAATTTTTTGTCCTTCTTTATTAAAATATTTAGGAGTGATTTTTGTTGTGTTATTATGATTTGAATTTGAATAAATATTGCTTCTAAGTTTTGAATTTTTATATACAATATTTAATGCTAATGAATATGTTTTAAAGACGCCTACATTTGCATCACTGTTCATAACTCTTTTTAAATGATTACAACATGGAGATGTAATAAAAGAATTTGCCACAAAAGTTGAACTACCATTAGTTTTTTGTTTTATTGGAATTCGGTTAATTTCATTTGACGGACTTGATGATGGAACTCTTTTAGATGGTGTTAAATTTGAATTTGAAGAAAAGGATTTCCCCGAAATTGTTTTTAAAGGGGGATCAGTTTTAGGTACTGATTTAGTTGGATATGATTGTTTTGTAGTCATCTTGTATTTTTGTTTTATATTGGATCAAAACTAATTTAAAACCAAAGAGAAGTTTTTTTTTTTATTTGGTTAATTATGATCTAGGTTTTTTTTACCTTTAATTCTTAATATAAAAGTTTGGGATTGAAAATTAATCAATTGTTGTTAAAAAAAAAATCTGATGATAGAAAATAAGTATGTTCTTAAGTAAGATTGATGTTTAGTTTAATAATTTGATTTTAACTTTTTATTTAGGGAAATAAATCAGGAGCAGGAGAAAAGAAAAGAAATAAATGATTTAGATTGATAAAAAAAAAAATAGAAAAAAAAATGGTAACAATATTCGATTTGTGTCACGGGGGTGTGTGTGTGGGTGGTTGGGATGTCTTAAATTTTGCTTTATTTAAACAAAATGTACAACTGCAGAAGTTAAACAATAACAGAAAATAGTTTAATGTAAATGACTAATTAATAGTTAATATTTCAATAGAAAATTGATCTGTCTTCCTCTCTCTGTAGGTTTAAGAGTTTTAGTGTAAAAATAAAAAAAACCTGGAAGAGACAAAAAATGTCGTTTAAATTCGCAACTTCAATTATAATTATACTAATATATTGTAAAATGTGTGGTAAACTTAACAAGTTTACGTCAGTTTTAACGTAGGTAGCTATAAGTGACAACATTATATAAAACAAAGAAATTAAATTAAATTAATTAATTGCTCAATATTATTTTAAAATCTTGAGAAATGAAATCTCTGAGCCAGAGAAATGTCAAATTAAAAAGGATGTATATAAAAGACTGATATACATGACTAAACAAAATTTATAAAGCTGTAACATTACCTGATGTTAAAAGAGTCTATTTGTTGTAATAAAAAAAAAAAACTTAATCAAAAAAAATGTAACAATAAAAATAAGCAAGTAAATACAAACTTAAACTCAAAACAGTTAAATAGGTCTCAAATTGAAGTAAAGATTATATTTAGCTGTTTTTTCAATAATAAGAATAAAACAACAAGAAAAATAAAAAAACCAAAAGAAAGAAAAGGAAAGGGAAAGGGAAAATAAAAGAAAAGAAAAATTAAAAGGAAAAGGAAAAGAAAAAGTAAAAGTAAAAGTAAAAGTAAAAGTAAAAGTAAAAGTAAAGGTAAAAGATAGAGATAAATCAAAAATTATTGGATATTTGAAGACCTCAAAATATAATCACAATTTTTTATTTATATTAAAAGAAAAAAAAAGAGACAGGAAAAGTGTATTAGCCTTTCAAAAAATAATTCATAATGTTCTATTGATATTATATGTATCAATCACAGAACATAAAAAAATTCAATGATATTACCAATAACTGTTCTCAATCCCATAATAGTTTGTCTAATAATATTTGGAACCATTGGATACCAAATGAATCTTTTCACTAAATTATCATAACCAATGACTTGTTCTCTTGTATGACTAGATCCATCAAATCTTGCTCTCACAAACATTACTGTAGAAAAGAGTAAAATCAGATTTTTTATGTCATATTTTGAAATTGAAAACCTTCCTAAAGTAAACCTGAAAAGCATTCCAAGTAATGGTCCTGCATAAAAGATAATCATTAAAACTTCACCATTTGCAGCTAAAGCATGAGATCTTTCAGTCCATGAACTATGAAATATAGATAGCATATTTGATATATTTTCTTTTGTACCAACTGAAACATTTGGTAAATATGGGATTACTTGTTTCCGAGCATAATCTGAAGCATGATAAAGAGCAAATATGCAAAATGGATATAAAGAAGAAGGATTTACAGCCCCGTTAGCTGATGAAGCAAAAATCCAATGGATCAATGCAAATAATAAGTATTGTAAATTATCATCCCTAATCAATTCGACATTTGGTCGTTTAGATTTTAAATTTGATTTCTTTGTATATTTTAAATACAGTAAACTGAAAAATTGAGCAAATTGACTTATAAAGTATGGGATTGGTCTTTCATGATACTTTTTATATAAGATAATTGAATAAGTTGAAATTGTGGACATCAAAGCAAAAGAATAAAACATAATTGCTGTAGGACTAGCTGCTCCTAAAAATGTTGCTGTTATTACTGTTAAAACAGAAAACAAAATAGTAAATACAAGAGATAAGTACCAAAGAAACTGTGCATTTCTATAAATTTGTTTAAAATGGTTCAACGCCACAGAAGGAGAAGTAACGACTCTCAGGGCCATTCTATAATCATCTATTTCTTTGCTAATTGGTTTGTCATGTTGTGACGTTTTTTCGGTCATAGATATTATTTACAATTGGTAATGGGGTCTCACTTAACTTTACTTTACTTTCCTTTTAAGTCTTTAACACTTTGATTTTGAATCTTTAGATCAAAAGTGAAAAGAAACGTAATTTTTCAAATTATTGTCGAGAGGACCGCCAAAAAAAAATTCCGACAAAAAAAGACGACACAACACCAATATTTTCCACTATTGAGAAGAAATGAAATGAAATAAAATGAAAAGCTTTTCTTGTTTTTATTACACTGAATCATGTTAAGATCCTACACATAATATCTAAAAAAGATAAATTTTTTCAAAGTAAACAGATTGTTAACTGGGATGGCGTAAGAGCGAGTAACTGATCAGGGTTGACTGCAAGTTTTTCCGGATCTGTTTCCAGCTGGTGCTCAGCAGGTAAATTCTTAACAAGATCATCTGATCCTGCACATACAATAGCAGGTAAACGTTCAGTGTTGGATCCAACTTTACAACAAATATTAGCAGTTATGAGTTTGACTATACCACCTGTAAATCCTTTCCATTGTTTAACACGCTTTCGTGATTGTACGCTCCATGCACAAACAGTTCTGTCTACACTGGATCCACCTGTTAGAATACATTGATTATCACCATCAATTTCTGCAGTACAAAGGCTATATATGGGTCCAACTAAAGTTTTTTGGTCTCTTAAAGACTGACGATGGGCCTTAAAAATGAACTTTTCTGTGTTGGCACCATCCTTTGTTGTGAGTGATGATCCTTCAACAGGTACTGTAACGACGACTACTTTAGCTTCCATACTTGATTGAGCAATTGTTATATTCTCAATGATATTACCTGTCTTCTTAAATGGTAAAATTTTGATATCTGTAACAAGTGGATATTGAAGACCCGTATCATACGTCGATATTAATTCAAAATTATAATCAGAAATATCATAAATATTGTTCCAACACATCTGATTTGTACCAACTGCAACTACCAAAAATTTCCCTCGTATATCCATTGCTTGAAGTCTACCATTTAATGATATACTTTGATAGACTTTCGTTGGCTTATTTAAGTCATGGATAGTAATAACCCCGTTTGTAGTACCTAAAACAATTATCTCTAGTTGTTTGTTAACAGATATAAACTGTAAACTCACGATACTTTCAGTATTAATTATTCTAGAGTCAGGTATACAATGGTCAATTGGTAATGCATTATAGAAATTGGCAATATGTGTCAATTGATTGAAGTTTGAAATGTTTAAAATAGTGATTGCAGAAGGATGTAAAAAATAAACAGTGACTTCTATCAATATTGCAGCCAGTATAGGTTCATCCGTATGTATGATGACTGGTTCTGATTGATTTTCCAAAGGGTTTACATACACATGGACTTCGCCGAGAATGGAACAAGCTAAAAGAATGTCAAGTTCTTCAGAATAAACTAAGGCAGTAATATAATTGGCCGGTGCCTTCTTTAATGTGACTGTTAGAAGTTAGTAAAAGAAGTATGGGTACGTGTAAATACAATGGCTAACATACCTTTGGTGTTTATATTCATTTGTCTTTATAGTTTCCTTCTTCAACACCGGTTCACCGGGTTTGTCCGAATTTGCAGCTTCTTTTTTTGCTTTTTCTTGTTTTTGTTTGAAAAAAAAAAAAGAGCTGAAATTTTTTTTTCTTTTTTTTCTTATCTTTCAAAGAGGGAAAGATTAACTTTTCGGTTTTTGTTCTTTTGGTTTTCACTTCTTTCTTTTCTTTTCTTTTCTCTTCTTTTCTTTTCTTCTGAAATTAATCAGATTGTATTAGATTGAACCATATACTCTGATGTATTTCTTTGAAGAGTCTGTTAAGAAAAGATACGCTCAAGTCGCTTGTGCCGTCTTGTGGTGTCTCTTTGGCGCAGGTCCAATCTTTGGCTTTGCAGCACTTAAACCTATTTTAATCGATCAAGGAATTTATGAAGAAGTTTGTCAAATTCCAATCAATGGAACACTTATTGACTCTGCATCTACAAGTAACATGTTTTCATCTGTATTAAATTTTAGTGCATTGACACCTTTAATCCAAAAGAATGAGCTTGAAGCTCAAGGTTTCATTTCTAAATGTACAAACCAAGATTTAAAATTGAATATGATGTTTACCGCAGGTGCAGCTCTTACTAATGTTTCTGCTTTAATTATTGGACGTACCCTTGATACTTATGGTCCAAGAATTTGTGGTATAATTGGTGCTTCTTTCCTTACTTTAGCATCCTTTGTTTTTATTTATTCTAAATCTATCACTCTTTTTGATCCATATATTGTTGGATTTTCATTAATGGCTCTTGGTGGACCATTTTCTTACATTTCATCATTTCAATTATCAAATGCATTCCCTGAAAAGTCAGGTTTAGTTTTAGCTTTATTAACTGGTGCATTCGATACTTCATCTGCTGTATTTTTATTTTATCAAAAGCTTTATTTAAGTAATCCATCATTTTTCAATCTTTCTACATTTTATAAGATTTATTTGATTGTCCCATTGTTTATCTTTGTTGTTCAGTTAACAATAATGCCACATGAATCTTATCTTACTCCTCCTGCTGAGCTCATTCCAAATCCTACAGATGAACAACGTGCTCTTTCAATTGCTGCTGTTCAAGAAGAGCAACTTCATGGAGATGCTCTTTTGGATGAAACAACTTCATTAATGCCACAATTAGAAAGACGTCGTTCTTCTCTTGGTGATGCATATAAATCTATTTATATTGAAGAAGAAATGGAAGAACAAACAAAATCTAGAACCGAATTATCTTATTCAATCTTTGGTATTTTACATGGTCATTCTTCTGCTTATCAATTTAAAACTTATTGGTTTTTACTCATGTGTTTATTTGCAACAATTCAAATGCTTCGTTTAAACTATTTTGTTGCAACAGTTAATTCACAATATACTTATCTTTTTGGATCTTATAAAATGGCAAATTCATTGAATAAAATTTTTGATGTTGCTTTACCACTTGGTGGAGTTTTATCAATTCCTTTTGTTGGTATGTTCCTTGATAATTTTGCAACTTTTACTGTTTTAATTGTACTTTTAGCAGTTTCTCTTCTCATTGGAATTTTAGGTGTTATAAAACACTCTTGGTATTCAGGTGTTATTAATGTTCTTATCTTTGTTTGTTATAGACCTTTTTTTTATACTTCAATTTCTGATTATTGCGCAAAAGTATTTGGATTTGAAACATTTGGTACAATTTATGGTTCAATTATGACAGTTGCTGGTGTCTTTAATTTTTTGCAAAGTATGTTAGACACATTGACCCATACTACATTTAAAATGAATCCTATTCCATTAAATTTACTTTTATTAGGTATTACATTAGTGATAGGTACTGCTACAGTTATTTATATAACAATTCAAAGTAGGATTTATGCCCTTGTCAAATTAAATGGTGGATCTTCAACTTAATTAATGTTGCAATCTAAAAACATTATAATGAATTTTCTGTAACCAATTTAATTTATACTATTTATACTATTTAAACATTTAAGTTATTCTTTCTCTCATCTCTAAAATTAAATATTATATGGAAAAGTCTGAAAAAAAAACCCTGTCTAGTTTGGCCGCCGTTTTTTGGTTGAAATCGTTTTTCGCTGCTGGAGAAGAAAAACTGATTTTTCAATTTCTTTTCCCATTTATATAATTTGAAAAAAAGATTTCTTGTTCTGTCAGTGCTCTTCGAAGATCCACTGACGTACAAAGGTCGTCTGTGGATTCAAAGCGAGCTCTAGAAAGAGATTCCCAGATGGTCCGGGATTTGATAGCTTTACCAGCAATCTTTTCGAGGATATTTCCATTACTTAAAATAAAAGATTGGTATGTTTGGGAGACATATGTTCAAATTAATTCTTGTAAAAAATGGTTGTATTAATGTAAATTATTTTGTCATTAAAGTCTTTTCTTTTAATTATAAACAATTATAATGTATATTAAATAATGAAACATAAATGAGGAAACTATTTAATCGATATCAATAATATCACCTGTAAGTTTCATTTTCATTACTCTATCAGGATCCATACTATCAATAAAATCTTTTAATTCTAATGGTCTTAAAGTTATATTAGAACCTTTATTAATTATTTCACCTTTGTTACTGATTAAATTTTTTCTTATATATTCCCTTGTTGAATTAACTGCTGCATTACGTGATAATTCTTTTAAATCAGAACCTGACATACCATCAGTAATTTCAACTAATTGATTCATTTCAAAATCTTTTTTAACTCCAATAAGCATCTTTTCTAAAATTTTTGACCTTTGTTCACCATTTGGTAATCCAATACTAAACCTTTTTGGTAATCTTCTTAAAAATGCAGAATCAATATCACCTGGTCTATTTGTAGCACCTAATACTAAAACCCTTCCTGAACTCATTAAACCATCCCAAAGAGTCATAAATTCAGCTTTAAGAGTTGCTGTAACTTCATGATCTGTTGAACTTCTTTCTCTTAAAAATGAATCAATTTCATCAATAAAAATTATACATGGTTCCAATTTATATGCTAAACTAAATAATGCATCAACAAGTTTATTACTTTCACCAAACCATTTATCCATTATTGTTGACATTCTTATTGAAATAAAATTCGATCCTGATTCTTTTGCTAAAGCTTTAGCTAACATTGTTTTCCCACATCCTGGTGGACCATAAAGTAAAACACCCTTTGGAGCTGCTAATAATCCTCCATATTGAGAAAATAATTCAGGATATACTAATGGTAGAATAACAGATTCTCTTAAATCTCCAACAATTTCATCTAATCCTCCAACATCACCAAATGAAACATTTATATCTTCTGGAGGAACAAGGTATGCCAGCATAATCTTTTCATAAGATGAAAGATTGTTTAAAACTTCTTTTAAATGTGGTGACTTTGCTTTCATTTTAGCTAAATGTTTCGAAGTTTTATTCTTTTCATCATTTGTTCTATGGGTTGCTTCACCCATGAATGAGGAAAGTAAATAATATGCGGAGAAAGTAGTTGCAGAAAGAAGTAAACATTCTCCAATTAACTTTACAGCCTCTGATTTGTTCATTCTTTTTTTTTTTTGGTGGATTGGATGTGTTGATTGCCTTTCTCTTTAATTGATACTTTAGAGATAATTTATTAACAGAAAGAATTTTGACACAATCAAAATTTACAAAAAGAAAAAGAAAGACGAAAATCTGAAAAAAATTTGAAATAGAAAAAATAATTTTGTCTTTGTTTTCTTGTAAATTTTGATTATTATAAATAATCTTGGAAGTTTAGTAGTATACATATCTCTTAAACAATATTTCCAATTATTAATCATGTCGAAACATGGGATTAATATGCCAGGTGTGATGCTTGATGAAATCAGAGATGCAGAAAAATATGAAAATGATGATAGATTCATTAAAAGAAGGAAAACAGGTAAAACCGTTTGGAATAGAAAAGAAAAGAGAAAATTATCTAGAGGTGAAAGAAAGCAAAAGAAAGATGAGAATTTAAAACAACATAAAAATAATTCTGATTATAAATCTCCCATTAATTCTAATTTAACAAAAAATCAAAAGAAACATCTTAGAGCAAAGGCTAAAAGATTAAAAACTCAAGAATTTAATATTAATAACCTGAAATCTAATTTAAAATCTAATTTAAATTCTACTGAACCAAGGTCTACTAAAAGGGTATCATTTAGCGATTCTACTTCTATTCTTACAATTCCTGCACGTTCATCACCACCTTCATCTAATAAATCAAACTTAGTTCAACCAATTCTTGATTATAACTCATGGGAACGTACGTTTGGTTCAAGTTCAGAAGAAGATTTTAATTCAAGTGATGATGATGATGATGATGATGGAGAAATCTTTGAAGTTTCTGAAAGTGATGACGATTCACAAGATGAAGAAGATGAAAAGGGAACTATTGGATTAATTGAAAAATTGAAAGCATTGAAACGACAACAAAGAGGTGAATCTGTGAACAAATCATCATCTGAAAAAGCTGAAGATACAGAAGAAGAAAGTGATGATGATGATGATGATGATGATGATGATGATGATGATGATGATGATGATGATGATGATGATGATGACGAGGACCATGACGATGACGATCTAGATAATAAGCAAAAGAGTATTATGGCTGAATTGGCAGCATTGAAGGGTAATCGTTCAAATGATAATAATTTAGTTCGAATCGTTAAAGAAGATGATTTACATGATGATGATAGCTCTGCTGATAATGATGATGATTTGGATGATGACCAAAATGATATTATGCT
>JAJLVG010000044.1:0-27743 GCA_030564585.1 Martiniozyma abietophila
GGAGGGATGATTAAACAAAAGATTTTATTTCAGTAATGATAAAAGCAGTATTTTTTCAATTGACAAGAAGTATCTTTTGTTTAAAAAATGAATGTCAAATAGCAATCTCCAAAATTTCTTTGAATTTCAAGGAAGAAATATCCTTCACAAATAAATGGATAAAACAAATAAACGTAGCAAGTACATATGTGTTATCTAATATACAGAAAAGAAAGAGAAAAAGAGAAAGGGAGAGAAAAATAGAGAAAGAAAGAGGGAATGATAATATTTTTTAATGCCTTAACCACTTAACCAATTTTCAACTTGACTTCTAGCTACACCTGTAGTCAAACGAAGTCCTTGACGACCGTATGGAAAATAACTCAATGTATACCAAATTGAACAAATTGCTTGGATAATACAAGAAATGATTACCAAGATTGAATTTTGCCAAATGAAAGTAAAAAATAAAGTGAGTAAAATAGAACCTATGAATGATATTGTAAATGGAAGTCTTTCAATTGATAATGCATGCCTTGTGAATTTTTTAGGACCATTAAGAATCACAAACGATAAAAGGAAGAACATTGATCCAAGTGACCAAATAACAGCAAACTTTTTTGGTCTTAATGAAAGAACAGGGAATAAAAAAAAGCAAATGATAAAGCAAGCATAAGATCCTAGCAAAGAAACTGCAAATAATGAAAGTCTTTCAAAATATGATAGATTTAAAAATGAATCAGCAGGTGTTTGAGCTTCAAGATCATCATTATTATTTGGCCAAATATTGTTCCAAGTATTCGAAAGTGAGCTGGTATTATCTGGTCCAATTGGCTGAGACTCTGGTTCAAGATGAACAGACTGGTTCCTAGAAATGAAGTTAAACATTGGTTGTAATGTAATCTCGTGTACTTGTTGTTCCTTTTAATCTATTTTGTACACAAGTTATTCAAATCGTTAAATTAATCAAATTGCTGTGCAAACTTGCACCGCCTTAATTCAAAACGTGATCTTTTTTTTTTAATTTTTTTTAATTTTTTTAATTTTTTTTAATTTTTTTAAATTTTTTTAATTTTTTTTAAATTTTTTTAATTTTTTTTTAAATTTTTATATATTTTATATTTTTAATTTATAAACTTATTTATTCTTTTTAAATTCAACTTGGTAAGTTCCAATATGGATCACCGTCAATTAATGTCCACATCATCTTCGGGCTTACCTGAGTTGACATTAACACCAAATGTTTCAAGATCTATGCAAATTCCATCTTTAATAGGTACTACATTATTACCGATGCCTTTACAGTCAACTCCAACTCCACCTTCGTCTTCTGGTCAAGAAGAAGCTCATAAAGCAAAAAGAGGACGACCTCGTAAGATTCAACAACCTCAAGATCAGATTTTAAATCATGCTCATTTACAACAACAACAATTTCAAAATAATCAACTTGAACAACCTAGAAAGAGAGGTCGTCCAAAATTATTACCACTTTCAATGCGACCAAAATGTAAATATGTTCATAGGTTAGCACCTGGTCAAGGTAAAAAGAGAGGTAGAAAGCCAAAGAATATGAAGACAGGTATTGCTCCAGCTATTGAAGCCTCAAATACAATGTTACTTTCTAATAGAGGAACATTGAATATGGGGAATAATTTGTAATTTTATATTTATGTCAGTTTTAATTAAAGTTTTATTGTTATAGCATTAAAGTGTTTTATAAATGTATCATTTTTCATTCAAAATTGTTTTGACTTAGCCATTTACACATGGTATTATTTTTAATCTTCAATTTATTCACTCATATATGTGTATCTATCTAATAGCTGGTCTCAATTGATCTGATGTTGAAAGTTTAATTTTTGGTTGATTTGAAAGTGCTTTTATAAGCTCATCATCATTTGAATCATCTGAAAATATATCATCTTTTTCTTCTATTATTATTTTATCTTCTAATAACAATGAAGGAAGTGGCATATCATCATCAGAAAATGCATCATCTTCAAATTGATCAACCTTAAATATTATTGATTGTTTTGGTGTTTGAGTTGATAACGGTGTTGAATGCGAATTTGAATGAGATTGTAATGGTTTTGATTCATTAACATCAAATGGCATATCATCGTCAGAAAATGAATCATTTGAATCAATCAATGAAACATATTTGTCAGAATTTTTGTCAACTGAAAAGAAAAATTTGTTTTCTTCAGTATTTAACTTTTTCAAATCATTTGAAGTATTATTATTATTTTCTGATTTTATTGATGAATTATTCACACTGATTCCAAATAATTGACTCATACTTTCATTATCAGTATTATCATCATCATCATAATTTTCATTTATTATATCTTTCATGATACTATTTATATCCCTTAATGGTTGCTCATTGTTGGATTTAATTATTTTCCTTCGTTTCGTTTTATTTTTTTGGATATTCCTATCATCATCATCACCACTACTATTAGAATGAACTAAATTAGATGCTGTTTTGAATCCACCTTTCTTTTCTAACCAATTTAAATTCAGTGGTTTTTGTTTCTGAGTTTCAATTTCTTTTACACTTCTTTTAGTTTTCGATTTTGATGTCGATTTCGATTTTGATTTAATTGTTCCTTTCTTTTTTTGAGCTGCAATAATTTTTCCAAGGAATTCTTCACCTTCAAGATCACCAAAATCATCATTATCATTAATAAATTCTTTATTTTCTTCAGGTGGTTCAATAAATACCATTTCAAAAATTGGATTTATATCATTTGGTAAAATTTTTAATGATTCATGATAATTTAGTTGCATTCCTGCGGTTGAATTTGAATCACCTCTTAAAACATTTTGTAACCATTTATATTTTGATTCACTTTCTTCCCATTTACGTCGTTCACTACTAGAAAACATTAAAACGACTTTACCATCTCTCTTTCTACCAGTTCTACCCATTCTTTGTAAATTTTTTATGACTGATCCTGTTGAATCAAAACAAATGATTAAATCAACTTCACCAATATCAAGACCTTCTTCACCAATTGATGTTGCAACAAGAATATTATATTCATCATTTTTAAATTTATTGAGTATTGATGATTGATTTGTTTGAGCTAAACCTGAATGATGAGCATTAATTGATGAAGTAACTCTTGTTGATGGATCAATATCGTTTAAAATATCAATTGATAAAGAAATATCTTCATTATCATTTAAATTTTGATCAATTAAATTAGTTGATTTTGATTTTGATTTTGATTTTGATTTTGATTTTGATTTTGGGTTTGGGTTGGATTTTTTTTTACGACTGAATTTTGCTGTATAAGCAGATTTATCAAAACGTTCACGTTCTTTTGATTGACCAATAAAAATATGAGGTCTAAATATTGATTGAGGAGATGATTCGTTATTATTATTATTATTATTATTATTATTGAATAATAAACGATTTGAATCATCAACAGTTCTTACAATATCCAGAGCAACATCACGAAATTCACAAAATATTATACATTTTGAATATTTATGATCATGAATACTATAAAATTCTTTTAATTCATTAATAATATTTTCAAATTTTGAATGTGACCAAATACCAGAAATTATTGATGATTTATTTAAATTTTTTTCATTTATTAAATTTTCAATAAATAATTTCATTTTTAAAATTTCTGGATTATACCAAAATGAATGAGCTAATTTATCTTTTGATTTACCAAGGTCCCATTTTGTTTTAAATTCTGTATATTTTTCTAAGAACATCCTATAAAATGATTTAATTCCATAAATATTTAAACGTCTTAATAATTGACCAACAGAACCTAATAATTGAAGTTGAAAATATTGTGACCATTTTAAACCTTCATTTAAATTTGGATTATTAATAACTTTTTGAGAATTTTGCATTGCAATAAAATGATTAATTTTACTTGGATCAGTAATTTCATAAATACCTGATTGATTACAATTTTGAAGAATTGGATTAATTGCAATTGATAAATAATTTATAATAATTGAGAATGAATCAAGTGGTTCACAATCAATTTTTAAAATTTCTTTTGATTTTATATAAATTGAAACATCAGGATCTGATTCAGTTCTAACCATACAATTTGAAATTAATAAATTATCTATAACAGATTGTAAAGAAGGTATATCAATACCAGGAGTTGCTGATAAAGCTAAAATTCTTAATGAAGGTATTTTTAAATTTGAATTTAAATTTTCTTGAATCAGTTGAATAATTTTTGCATAAGCATAATTACCTTTAGCTCTATGAGCTTCATCAATAATTAAAAGAACAATTTGATTTGAATCTAATAAACCATTTCTTATATCATTTTCAACAACTTGAGGAGTTGTAAAAAATACTCTATGATCATTCCAAATTTGATTTCTATTTTTTTTTAATTTATCAATTAAAATAGCTGTATCAGACATTGGTATACCAGAAATTGAATAACAAGCTTTAATTTGTTGAGAAACTAATGGCCTTGTTGGAGCCATAAAAATAATTTTTGAATTTTTTGTCCATCTATAATAATTTAACATTAAAGTTGCTGCAATAAAAGTTTTACCAAGACCTGTTGGTAAAGAAACTAAAGTATTTTGAAATAATGCAACATTTACAATTGATTTTTGATATTCTCTAATTGGATAATTTGTAGGGTAATGAATTGAATTTAATGTATCTGGATTTAAAGAGTGGTTGGTAGTTGTATTATCAGTGGTCATTATTGATATAGGTTCATTACTGTGTATTCAATAATATGATAATTCAAGGTATTGAACGAATAAAGGAGTATATAACTATAACAGTAATAAGAATAAGAATAAAAAAAAGAATAAGAAGGAAGAAAAGGAAAGAAAATCAATCAATCATTTTTTTATGCGTCAGTTTTTTCTGACAATAAAAAACAAAATATATAAAAAGAAACGAAACGAAACTAATAGAGAGATAAAGAGAGAGACAAGAGAAAGACAAGACGAGAGAGGAAAGAAAGAGAAAAGAGAAAGTATATTAAAATAGTTAAATACTATCAAATAGCGTATAACTGTAGTTGAATGAGAAATTATATGTATAATTAATTGGAATAAAACGAAAAAGGAAGAAATGGGTTGCATCATAACTCACACACATTCATAAAAAAAAAAAAGGGCTGCTCTTCTCTCTTTCCTTTTTTTTATAAAAAGTTTGGGGAAATTTTTATTATCCGATTTTTATATTGAATTAATGAAGAGAAAAAGAGAAAGAATAATAAAAAGGGATAATAATTATAGAGTATTAAACAATGGCAATATCACCAATAATGAGTACAGGTCGTGGCGGAGCTGGTAATATGATTTCTATTGCTCAAGCAGGTGAAGAAAATCAAGTTATTTGGCCAACAATTTCACCAAAGCAAACAGCATTTAATGGTACAAAGAAACAACAAACTCTTTCAACAGGTAGAGGAGGAATTGGAAATATGTCAAGTCATTTAGAAGAAGAAGAAGCAATTGAATTAGAAGCTAAAAAAAGTGCTGCATCTTCAAAATCAAATCATTTAAGAAGTGTTATTACAACTGGTAGAGGTGGTGCTGGTAATATGATTAATACCACAAAAAAAAAGGAAAAAGAAATTAAATCAACAACAACAGGTTTTATGTCTAAATTAAAAAAGATGTTTAATTAAAAAGGTTAATTATTATTTTATTAATGTGTTCAGAATTTAATATCTAAGCACGGCACCAACATAACATTCACACACATATAAACTAAGGAAAAAAAGAAAAAAAAAAAAAAATCATACCTTTCTCCTCTGTTGTGGTCAAGTATGTCGTTTACATTTATATGAATGAGAATGAAATGTTCATGATATTTTTGTTTTTAATTCATTTGACATTTTATTTTTAAGTTTCTTCTTTCTCTCTATCTATCTCTTTTTGATTTTTAAGTTTAGACATTTCAGTTCACAGTCAATACTTTAAGTTTTAATCTTCTTATTTTGTGTTTTTGTATTTTTGTATTTTTGATTTTACTTTAAGTTCCATTCTTTTCATTGTGCTTTTTTAATTGTTATTTTTTAAAAAAAAGGTTTAGGAATTGAAAGATTTTTTTGTAAGTTTTTAAATTGTTATAAATGGGAATAATAATATAATAATAATAATAATAGTAGTAATAAATAACGAATTGTAAAGTAAAATAAATAAATAATTTATTAAATTGCAGATATAATATGTTTGCGGGGTTGTATATATATGTATGTATATATGTATACTGATTGAATGATTATATATTTTTCTATTAACCATGAAGTGTAGAGAGAGTGTTTCACATATGAAGGAAGAGCGTAACAAGAAGAGTTAAAAAATAAGGAATAAATTAAATATTCATTAAATATTCATTGAATGGACATTAAATTTAAATTAAAATTTGAATTTGAATTTAATTTAATGACCATGATCCCAAGGGTGTTCAATTCCAACCCAATGTTTCCAATCATGTTTTGCTCTATAAAATAACCAACACCACATTGTAGCTCCAAGAGCAATTGCAGAATATCTATAAAAAGGTCCTGCTTGAGGAACTGGTGCAGATCCGTGTTTAATATATGAAGCAGCGTGATGTGACATTTAAACTAACCAACTGTTTCAATATTTTCTTCTACTCTTTGTAACAGTCTCTTCTTCAGTTTCTCCTTGTTTAAATTTTTAATTTTCAACAAAATTTAATTTTTTTTATAAATTCGAGAGGGGGAAAAAGCATCCGTACACACACTCTAAAATCACCTCAACAATTTTTCAAAGAAATCGGCAGCGTCTCGTGTTCTTCCGTTTCTCTTCTTAGCAAATAGAACAACAGCAACAACAACAACAACACAAGTGTTAAAAAAAGGTTTAACAACAACAATATAAGATACCATATCATACATATTATTAAAATTTAATTATCTTTTATCATTGAAATATATCGTTAGAAACAACGAATTGAAAACCTTCAATTCTTAATTATTAAACACCGGAACACACACACAAAAAAAATTTATTACAAATTTAATTTATTTCACTATTAAAATACTATATATTCCTTTACATTCATTCTTTAAATGACATTAACATCTTCTAATTCACAACTTGGATCACGTACCCGTCATCGATCGGATACATTACCTAGAATTTCTGTTCAATTCGATAGTCTTAATCCCGAACAACCCGATAAGCCTCTTTTACTTCCAAATTCTTCTACATCTTCTTCTTCTTCCTCTCAATTACAACCTTTCAATTCTTATACTAGACAACGTTCTCATACAGTTGGTGTTGGATCTGATTCATTTTCTAATTCTAATAATTCTCAATTCCCTTTTTCAAATAACTTACTCACATTTGATCAACAACAAATTTCAATTCAAAATCAAAACCAAAATCAAAATCAAAATCAAAATCAACAGTTATTATTATCTAATAATAATAATATGTTCAATCAAATGATTAATCCTAATCAACTTCAACATCAATTTCAATTACAACCTACATCATCTCCAATATTACAAGATGATTTACCAGAATCTTCAATTACTTTAACTTCAACTCATACAAATCCTTCTTTAGGTCCAACAAATACTTTATTAATTATTCGTGTACCAAGGGATCCTTCTTTAACAAATGCTTCTAATTTTTATAAAATTTTATCTCAATTTGGTATTGTTTTAAGTGTTAGAGTAATTTTATGTGATGGACCTTCAAATGGTTTAGTAACTTTAAATCAAGATCGTGTTGTTGTTGCACAATTTACTGATATTGAATCTGCTGCTATTTGTCAATCAAGAATGAATCAACAAGAATTAGCTCCTGGTTGGATATGTTTAGTTGCATTTGCTAGAATTTTAAATGTTTCTCAACTTCCTTCTCCTCAAT
The DNA here is from genome assembly GCA_030564585.1 of Martiniozyma abietophila. Lineage (NCBI taxonomy): Eukaryota > Fungi > Ascomycota > Pichiomycetes > Pichiales > Pichiaceae > Martiniozyma > Martiniozyma abietophila. Next base: position 7,855 of record JAJLVG010000044.1, read on the forward strand.
TAATTTCTAATTTACAATTAAATCAACATGTTCAACAACAACAAGCTCAACAACAAGCTCAACAACAAGCTCAACAACAAGCTCAACAACAAATTCATCAACATGTTCAACAACAACAATTCCAACAACAACAATTCCAACAACAACAATTCCAACAACAAGTTCAACAACATCATCATTTACAATCATTATCTTCATCTTCTACTTCTTCTCAACCTTGTTCTTCATCTAGAATTAATTCTTCTCAATTAGATGATCATCACGCTTTTGAATTAACTACTATTCAAACTCAAAAGGATTCATTTAAATCAATTTTAGATGAAATTCAATCAAAAGTTCCAAATTTATTAAATTCATCAGAAATTAATATTATTCATTTAATTTTTAATCATTCTTTAAAAGATTTAAAATTATTAAAAATTGATGATCAACAACAAGATATTTTTAATATTCAAAGATCATTTGATAATGCTTCTTTACGTGAAATTCGTAAAAAATTAGATCAAAATTCATTTTCTTTAATTGAATTAGAAGAATTAGCTCTTTCAATGAATGATGAATTACCTTCTTTAGCTTCAGATTATTTAGGTAATACAATTGTTCAAAAATTTATTACTGATACATCATCAATAATTAGATTAAATGTTGTTAATAAATTATCTCCATGGCTTGGTCAAATTGGTACACATAAAAATGGTACTTGGGCTGCACAAAAAATTATTAATTCAATTTCTGGTAATGTACCATCAAATCGTGGTTCAACCATTGATGAAATTAAAAGTACAAGAATTTTAGAAATGAATATGGTTAAAAATGGTTTAAATTCTTGTGTTAAAGATTTATTTTGTGATACATTTGGTAATTATGTTGTTCAAGGTGTTTTATCTTGGGCAAATATTGATGATATTTATATCGAATATACTTATTTCGTTTGGGAATCTTTACTAAGAAATTTTGTTTGTATTTGTTGGAATAGGTATGGTGCTAGAGCTGTTAGAACATGTTTAGAAAATATTGAAAAAGATAAAAATGAAAATCATTCAAAGGCAATTTTAATATTAATTTCAACAGCAATTTTAACTTGGAGTTGGGAATTAATGGCAGATCCAAATGGTTCATTAGTAATTACTTGGTATCTAGAAACTTTTGGTTTATTAAATATTAATGAAAAATGGGATTTATTATCATGGGTAATAACATCAAATAATGAAAAATTTATTAATTTATCAACTACAAAATTAGGTGCTTTATCAATTTTAAAATTAGTTAGTGGAAGAATTGAAGGTTCTGAAAAATCAAGAGAACTTATTTTAAAAAAAATTTTTAATAATGATATTTTTGATATTAATAATGATGATCAATCTTCTAATGTTGAATCAATTCCTGATGTTAGTACTTTGAAAGCAATTTTACTTGATGATTCAAGTAATAGTAATATTAATAATACTAATAATAATAATAACAATAACAATAACAACAACAACAACAACAATAATAATAATAATAATAATAATACCAACATTAATAATAACAAAAATATTAACATCAATTCAAATACCAATAATAATAATAATAATAATAATAATAACGATGGGTTAACCTGCATAAATCCTTCAGCAATTGGAAATCCTCATGGTGCTAATTTAGTTCATAAAATTTTAGCTTTACCTTTTGTTGAAGGTTATCTAAGACGAAAACTTATCAATAGAATTCGTATTGTTTTACAAGATGTTGTTTCAATTTCAAATTCTCAATTACATCATCAAGTTCGTCGTTTAGCAGAAGAATGTGGACTTAGATGCCATGGTCGCTCTTCAAGTGTTTCAACTTCAATGTCAAATGTTTGGGGAGTTCGTAATCGTTCTTTATCGAATGTTAGTGGAGGTCGCTCAAGATCGAATTCTGCTAGTATTAATCCTAATCCATTATTAAGACATAATAATAATAATTGTGGTGGAATTTCTCAATTAAATTCTACAAATACAGGAAATAATGGTAATGGAATTGTTGGATCATTTATTGATGAATCACCTTTATTTGGAAGTACAACATCAGGAACAGGTACACCTAATTCATTTTTAGAGGATGCATTATTACGTCAACAACTTGAAGGTCTTTCACTGAATGGAAGTTATATCCCTCAACTGAATTTAAATAACAATCAAAATCTTTTTCAGTAAAAAAACCAATATTTATAAATGATGACAATAACGACGATGACGATTAAAATAACGATAACGACCTCATATTATTTACCAAAAAAGAAATCAATTTTATATATTTCCTTTCTTATAGAAGCCAAAAACAAATACAAAATACAAAAAAAAAAATAACAATCTTAACGAAATTTTACCATTTTAACAATTTAATGTTATATATGTCATTCCATTATTCTTCAATTCACCTTTTATATACATTTTATACAATTTTTATATTAATTCTGTTATGTGTGTCATGATTCTCTTAACGAACTCAGAGAAAAAAAAACCCATATTTATATTTATGAATATATCACCATCATTATTTATTTTCTTTCAATTGTCTTATATTGTTTCAAAGATTAAGTTGGATTAAATTAAATAACACTTGAATGGGACGATTGAATTGTAGTTAACACAGGAAAGAAAAGAAAAGAAAAGCGACAACATCATTTGTGAAATTACGTAAGCACAAAAAACTAACAGCAGATTACGTAAACAATTATGAAAAGCAGCCATTTTCATTCTTTCAATTTTTGGATAACAAAAAAAAAAGAGGTTTCAATCATCAATTATCATTTTATCAGTTGAAAGTCAAATTTATAACAATATGTTTACATTAGACTCGGAATCTACTTGGCAAAAGGTCACAGATACACTTGAAAGACCTTACAGTTACACTGCTCACGTTAAAGCTGGTCAACTCACTCAACAACAGGCAGATGCGCTTAACCATTTAGTGTCAAGTGTTAATTTAAGTTCAAAAGATATTCCAATTTCAAATATTTCAATTGATATTACTATTATTATTGAACTTATTGATTCTATTGATGATAATGAAACATTATTATTAGCACTTTCTGCATTGACAATTGCATCAGTTAAAAGTAATGATGTTATTGAATTTATATTAAATACAAATCTTAGTAATGAAAATTTACCATGGAAATCACTTACTACAGTTTTAAGTCGTGGAATTAAATCTGGACTTGATGATTCTAATTCTGATGATGAAGATACTAATGGTAGAACATTAGCAATACTCAGTTCATTCCTTTTAACTTTATTATTAACTGATGATAAAACTATTAAAGAAGGTAAAGAAAAAATTGTTATTGAAATTTTCGAATTTTCTAATATCATGTTAAAACAAAAGAGTAAAAGTGATAAATATTTGGCAGGTCAATTATTAAAAGAACTTCTTTCAATAAAATTTTTTAGATTACAATTTTGGTTAAAGAAAGATCAATATTTACCTTCATTAGTTGAAGTTGTAATTCAAAATAAAGGTGAATTACAAATGAGATATACTCTCATATTTTGTATTTGGATTTTAAGTTTCATTCCTAATGCTGTTGTTGAGTTAAATACCAATATTAAATATGCAGATTTGACTAGCACACTTTTTAATGTTTCTAAAGATGCAGTCAAAGAAAAAGTTGTTAGATTATCATTTGGCACATTATTAAATCTTATGAATTGTTCTAATTCATTAAGAAATCAAATGGCAAAAAAATATCTTTTATCAAATGGTTTAGAAATTATTAAATCACTTATTGAAAGAAAATGGTCTGATGATGAATTGAAAGAAGATTTAAATGCATTACTTGAGATTCTTTCAAGTGAAACTCAAAATTTAACTACTTTTGATGAATATGATAATGAACTTAAAATGAAAAAGCTTGTTTGGTCACCTTCTCATAAATCAGAAGAATTTTGGATTGAAAATGCAGAAAAATTTAAAGAAAATAATTGGAAAAATTTAAAATCTTTAATTGAATTATTAACATTTTCTGTTGAAGATGATCAATTATTTCTTAATCAATCAATCGTTTGTTATGATTTATCAATGCTAATCAAGATTTTACCCCAAACTGTCAAAATTATTGGTGATATTGGAGCTAAAACTAAAATCATGACATTAATGAGTTCTCCAAATCCAAACGTTAAATTCGAAGCTTTGAGAACAACTCAATTATTAGTTGCAAACTCTTTGTAAGATCCATCTATCTTTTTGTTATTGTAATTATTAACTATTATATTTAACTATTACGTATATATAAGTTTCTCTTACAGTCACACACAAACGCACAAATCATATTCATTATGATATAAGTATACTTTTTTTATGTTTCATATTTCATATATACATATATAACACTAGAAACCATTTTAAAATGACCATCCGTTTAAGGGAATGCATTAGCTTTACTTAAAACTATAACCTGTTTACCGTGTGACAAATAGCCTTTAATTTTACCTCTTGAAATTAATGATGATAGCAAACATTCTACATAATCAATATTAACATCTTCATCATAAGAAATAATCAAACCTTTTCGAATGATTTCAAACGAAACAATATGACTTGATTGATTTTTCAATTGCTGTGCATAAAGATAACATAATTTTCTAATAATAGTAAGTTCAATTACTGGTCTTAATTCTAAATATAATGCATAAACACGACCTTTCAATAAAATCCCTTGAAGATTAATTAATTGAAGATTATAACTTTTGACATCAAGTTTTCTAATGGCATTAAATAAAGGTTGCAATATTCGTAAAGATTGATTTGAGTTAAATAACTCAATATTAGGTAATTTTGATAAATGAAGGTATTCTAATGGTAACATATAAAATAAAAGTTTGAATCTTAATATACGTGGACCAGAATGAGATTCATCGAATGATTGTGGTGGTAATTGAGAAAGTGATAATTCAAAATAAGCTAATGATTGAATTTGATAATTTTGAACAAGTAAACAACGACCAATAAAATAATTAAATAAACTTGGAATTGTAACAGACAAATTTAAATTTGTTTTCGAAATATGATGCTTAAAATCTATTGGTAAAGTAGTTAATTTTGTTGATAAAACTGACGGAGATAATTTCAAGAAAGAATTGTTTACAACTTTAAATAAATTAACTGCAGCTGTAAATCTTTTAAATTTAAAATATAATGAAAACAATTGACTTGAAAAGAATTGAATTGCTAGTATATTTAAGTCTAAAGTTCCAGATGGACCTTTTTGTGAAATAAGTACTTTAAATGGACGTTGCATGACATTAGAAACTAAATCAGCATTTTCTTCTGTTGCCATTTTACGAAGTTCATTTACACATGGGAATAAAGGAGATAAGAATAAATTTGGATCAGATGTTAATAATTTTGATAATAAAGTAACAACAGAATTTGCAGTTTTAATATTAAGTGAATTGTTTTCACGTTCAGAAATGAGTTGAAGTGTAGTAATAAATAATTCTTCTAATATGTCTTTGTTTTTAAGTCCTTTTAAACTTGATTTTATTGATGTAAAATCGACAATATTGGTCACATCAAAAATGTGAAGATCTGAAGCAAAACTAGAATAAAAAAATGCCGCTAAAGCTGTACCATCACAAGACCTGATTGCATTGGTATAAGAGTCCAGTAGTCCTTCCATCTTATTTCTACCACCTAATCTGTATTGTGCTGAGTGGTGTTCGTTATATATTGTAATAATCCTTTGATTTACACGTGACTCTCCTTCACAAAACTAAATATTTTTTTTCAAAAAATGAAAATGCTGAAAAAAAAAAATGCTGAAAAATTTCAATTATTAATTTAATCATTCTTGTTATATTGAAAGAATATATTTAAAACAGAGGAACCAACAACCATGTCGTTAGTTAATATCAAGAGGGACAATCATGATCCATTTTACCGTTATAAAATGCCTCTCCTTCAAATCAAGAAGGAAGGTCGTGGAAATGGTGTTAAGACTAACGTGTTAAATGCAGGGGATGTTGCAAGATCCCTTGCCAGACCACCAGCTTACGTTATAAAATATTTTGGGTTTGAACTTGGTGCTCAGACAACAGTTGATGATAAAAACGATAAATATATTATTAATGGTCATCATGATGCTGCATATTTACAAGAAGTTTTAGATGGATTTATTTCTAAATTCGTTCTTTGTCCTGAATGTAGCAATCCTGAAACTGTTCTTGAAGTTACTAAGAGTGATGATTTAAAAAGAGATTGTAAAGCATGTGGTAAAGTTACTACTATTGATCCAAGACTTAAATTAGTTTCTTATATTTTAAAAAATCCTCCTCAAAAGGAATCAAAAAAGAAAAGTGGTAAATCTGCTACTGCTTCAGAAAATGTTGTTGGTGGTGGTAAAACTATTTCTGATATTGCAAACAATCAAAAGACTTCAGCAGGAGGCGATGATGATGATGATGAATCAGCTGGTTTAGAAAATGAAAAAGTTGTTGTTGATGATGATGATTGGGCTGTTGATATGTCAGAAGAAGCTGTTAAAGCACGTGCCAAAGAAATGGAAAAAGTTTCAGTTAATCCATCTAGAGATAAATACGAAGAGTTTGGTAAGTGGTTTCTTTTAACTGATGAATTCCCTGAAGATATTGAAATTTACAAAAAGGCTCAAGAACTAAACATCCTTAAAGATAGACAGACAGTTGAAGTGTTAGCACAAGTGCTGTTTACAGAAGATATTTTAGATGAAATCGATGATTTTAAAGCCCTTTTAGCCAAACTTATCGTTTCAGATAAACATGAAAAGTCACTTCTTGGTGGTATTGAAAGAATGATCGGTACTCAACATAAGGATCTTGTTTCTCAAGTGCCGAAAATTCTTATGAAGCTTTATGACAATGATCTTGTTTCTGAAGATGTTCTTAGGGATTGGGGTACCCATGTGTCTAAAAAATATGTTGATAAAGAAACGTCTAGAACCATCAGAAAGGCTGCAAGACCATTTTTAAAATGGCTTGAAGAAGCAGAAGAAGATGATGATGATGATGAAGAAGAATAGAGTGATTAAATTTTGTATAATCTCTGTTTTCAACTTGTTTTGTTACATAGCATTTCTTTAAACTAAACATTTGATGTGTAATCAGTAATTAGGTTCAGAAAGGTGTATAGGACCAATATTTTTTGCGAGATTAGGGTGCCCATATTAATCACTCACTCCTGTATTATACTGAAATCCAGCTGTAAAAAGTAAAAATAGAATTTCTTTTTCTAGATTGACAATAACATGTAATATAATATAATATACAATAGAACATATCAATCTTTCATTTGCGGCTGTTTGAATTTGGCATGGCATAGGATTTCCTATTTAAGGCATTGGCGCTATTTTTACTGCATCTGGATGTCAAAACTGAATATTACTCATAATTTGAAATGCACTTCAACTTCAACAATAACAGTTGAAAACCAATTAAATCCCTCTTTAATGACCTTATATCAAAAGTTTATTATTTTTTTTACCCATATATAAGCTATATATTTATGTTCTACCTATTTTGAAATCAAGCTCATTTTTTTGTGAATTAAATAGATTCGTTAGTTTGGAATAACTACTGGCATTTAATAATGTCTTCATTTGATAACGATATCGAAATCAATTCAATATATTCTGATCAAACTCAAAATGCATTGAATTTTATTCCTCAAAAACTAGAGGAGGTAACTAAACCTGAAAAAGTTCATTCATCAATGAATAAAACATTTACTACTGGCTCAGCATACTCACTTGCATCTGCTCCAATCCCATTTGCAAGCAGAATAGTTACAAGGACATCAACATTATTGGCAAAAATTGCAACTGATAACGAATATGCAATTAACGATAAATCTACTCATGACACAGGTGGTGGTATCTTATTACCTGATAATATGATTGAAAATGAATCATCAGATTCTATTAATTCTGATGAGTCAAAATCTGATAACCGGAGCTTTAATAGTGTCGTTCAATTAAATACATTTGATTTAAAAAATGAGGCACCTGATGGTGGATTTTGGGCATGGACCACGGTTATTTGTGTTATGCTTATCAATACATTTTCTTGGGGTGCTAATTCTTCCTTTGGTATTTATTTAGATCATTATATCAGGCAAAATAAATTTAAAGGTGCAACTACGGAACAATATGTGATGATTGGTGGTTTAAATCTTGGATTTAGTTTTATGGTTTGTACAGTGGCAAATACATTAGTTCGAAAGTTTTATTATAAATGGATAATGGCTATTGGAGCTTTTTTGATTGTTTTATGTTTTTTTATGGCAAGTATATGTACTACTGTTGTTCAACTAATTATGATTCAAGGGTTTTTAATGAGTATTGGATTTGCATTAGCAGCAGGTGCTTGCTTTGTGATCATCCCATGTTGGTTTTTCAAAAGAAGATCAGTTGCTCAGGGAATATCATCTGCAGGTTCTGGTATAGCAGGTATTATTTTTTCAAGGCCAGTTAATACAATCATTGTTAATGATGAAAAAAATGGAATTGCTTGGGCTCTTAGAATGCAAGGGATTGTATGTGGTGTTATGTTAACAATATCAATTATTTTGATTAGATGTTTCAAGCCGTTGAAGGATCCAGGATTTAAAAACGGTGAAAAATCAATTTGGAAAGAATTGATAATATTTTTAACTAGATGGGACCTTTACAAACAAGCTCCAATGATGTCATTAATTATATGGAATTTTATTTATGGAGTTGTTTATGCAATTCTTTTATTTTCATTTTCAACTTATGCTAGTTCAGTTGGACTTACTCACATTCAAGGTTCAAATGTAACAACTGTTCAAAGTGTGGCACAAGCAATTGGAAGACCACTTTTAGGATATTGCTCAGATAAAATTGGAAAAGCTAACGTTACTATCATTTTTACATTATTTTTATCAATTTTGTGTACTACATGGTGGATATTTATCAAATCTTATGCTCAGCTTTTAGTATTTGGTTTCATTGTAGGATTCACTATGGGTGTTAACTGGGTTAATTTTGGACCAATGATAGCAGATGTTGTTGGTGGTGGTGGAGATGATTTAATGCATGCTACAAGTATGATCACATTTTCTGGAGGAACGGTGTTAGTGGTTGCAGAATTAATTGGTTTAAAATTAAAGCGTGAAACTACAGAAAAGCCATTCTTATATTGTCAAATCTTTGTTGGAGTCCTTGGAATAATAAGTGTTATATGTTTATTACCGTTCAGAGAATGGAAAGTCAGACGAATTTTAATTGCTAGAAAAAAATCATTAGAGCATCAATTAGAGTTTAAATTTGTTAATAATAATGATCAAGAATTAGAGGATGAAATAATAAGACTCGAAAATCTTGATATCAAAGACGTAAAACATTATCTAATCAGAACATTTTATCCAATAGCAGTCTAAAAAATATATGATGCATAAGTCAAATCTATAAATGCTTAAAAATTTAATTTACATTAAACAGCTAAATATAATCAAGATACAAAATCCCAATGGAATAGTATGACCCTTTTTCTTTTCTTTCTACCTATGTATTATATAGTTACAGCCTTTATATTATCTATAATTTTATTCAATCTTCTTCCATCATTTCATCTCCATCTGTATCCTGCTGTTGCAAACTTTGCCCATTGACTACACGACCACCAAATAACTCCACTTCGACAGGAACAACACCTTGTCCTCTACTTTCCGGTAATCTTAATCCACTACCAATATCACTGCTTGTATTACTAATAACACCATTCATTATTTGATCAACATCCTCATATACATAAGTAATTGCTTCTTGAAGTATCACGGGGTCTGTTTCTTCCATGGACCATGATGAATAAGAATCAAATAGTTTCAAAATAAGTGTTAATTTTGTTAAACCTCTATGTAAAACGGTATGATTTGTATCACCATTTCTAGTACAGCGTTGTAATAATCCTGCAAAAACTTCACGAGTCAATCCTGGAGGAGGTGATCTGTTATCTAATACAACTCTGGATTCTCTCATTAAACCTGTTAAAGTCGTTAAAGAAGCTCCAGGATCAATATTTCTAAGTAATTGCATAATCTCATTGGGACTTCGTAATGGTAAACCTGCTTGGCTTGCTGGGAATATATTTCCATTCGGTGTTTGCTGAGCTTGGAGTTGATCAGGTTGTGGACGGAGTTGCGATTGTTGAATCTGCTCATTTATATGTGCTTGTCTGATTTGTTCTCTAACTCTTTCTCTAGCTGGTCTAACATGCATAAGTTGAAAAAATCTTTGAATAATTGGTGTGTGTGATGTTGGGATGCCACCAAAAACGCATCGCATAAAGAGCTCAAGCAAATCATCTGTAATTCCTACAGATGCTAAATCATAATCAGCAAAAAAATCAACAGCTGTTCTACTAAATTGAACAAACCTATCTCTTTGTTGTGAGTTTTGAAGCGTTTCATACGTTGGAGGATCTGGAACGGCATCAATAACACCTCGAATAATCTGTGCCAGTTCTAACTTTTCACGGTCTGCCTCATGCGTCGTTTCAATAACTTCGCAAAGATGGTTTCTTAATTCATTAACACCCTCACCTGAAAAGACACAAAATATAGACTTTTGATGTTGATTAAATTCTGATGGAGGCTCTCTACAATAGCGTGTAATATCTGGTCTTAAGAACTGTGCAATACCTGTAAGTGATATATGTGTGAGTTTTGGACATGCTTTGAGTAATTTGTAAATTGGGAAAATTGATAAATGAATGCAATAACTCAAATGAATTCTTTCTAAACTATCTTCCATATGCTTATTTTCTGCAAGTGCTAGAATACCTTGATCGGTTATATTAGCACATTTAACTAATCCAATTCTTCTAAGTTTCGGTAAAGTAGCCAGTTCCATAACTGTTGCATTAGTCAATTGATTACAACATGCCAAATCAATATATTGTAAGCGATAACATGATCGTATTAGTTCTTTTGCTCCATCATCTGTTATATAACTACAATGACCTAAATGAACATAATGAAGATTCTTACTTAATGTAGCTATTACTTTTAGAGATGCATCTGTAATAGAGGAACACTTTGAAAGAACAACATTTCTTAATTTTGGAGCAAGAGAAATAAAATTTTTAACTGCTCTATCATCAATTCCGATACATTGGGTGAAATCTAAAATTCGTAGTTTATCAAGGCAAAGAGGTTCACCATTTGGATTTTCAAAACACTCATGAGTAATATTTTGATTTTTGGAGATTTTAAATTCTTTAAGGTTTTCCAGATTAGCAAATAGATTATGTAAAGAATTATTTGTAACCTTTTCACAACCATGCAAATCAAGTTCAACAAGATAAGGACAATTTTCAACTAATCTATTCACTAGATCATCAGTTATATTATTACAATCTGATAATTTTATTCTTTTCAATTGTGGACAATTATTAATTAAGCAACTAATGGCCATTTCACTTACGTTTTGAGAGCCTGGGGCATACAGACCTTGTAAGCGCTTACACTGCATTGCCAATTGAACGTATATCTCATCTTGAATATCTGTTACTCCTGTCAAATCAATAGACTGTAACTTTGAGCAATCTTGGAGTAAAGCTGTAATAGAATTTTGATGAATATGAGAACAATTTACAAGGGTGATCCTTTCTAAATTTATAGAACCATCAAAAAGACTTAATATTTCATCTGTTATATGACTAGGAACCAATGAAAGATTTAATCGCCTAATGAATAACTTGTATGGATAATGATTCGATTTTGATTGCAAAACTTGAATAAGTTTATTTAAAATATGACGATTTGTGATTCCTGGTCTAAACCATAAACTTTCCACAATTATATCTGCCCAGTAATGACAAGTAAGAAGTACAGAAAGTGTATCCCTTCGTGGAACGTGAGAGAATATTAGATTTAGTATCTCAGATGGAAGAACTTGTATTTGTGGCTGTGGATTTTTGTAAATGGCTTCCTTATGAACAACTTTGAGTACACTTGTAATATCCATTTGTGGTAGTGTCGAAGATTGAATTGAAGATACAGACGACCTTGAAGAGCCGGACATTGCAGTACAATTGTCTTTTTTTTTTCGTGTTCCTTCCTCTTTTACAATATGCCTAAATGGAGGGGGCAAAATGAGAACTTACATATATTTCGCGTTGCAAAATTTAGCAAAATATTTATACTTCAAATGAATATTGTAGTGTGAGCAACCAGCTTTGCTTTCATAGATGTTACAATATTGATCACTTTTAACTTTAATAAAGCCTATATTTAGGACACACTGAATATTCATGAGTTAATCGTTTATAAACTAAATTATTTCTATTCATATGTATGTTTGAATATAAATATTATGATGTATCACGTTACTGAGCTTATGTTTCTAAAATCAGGATCAGGATCAAAATACCAAAAGCTATATTATAATTCTTTATATAATCCAATCACTCACATATATGAAAAACAAGAATAATAATTGACAATATAGTATCATGTTTCTACTTTTACATGTTATTTAATTTGTCAGTTTAGTAAACATTTATTAAATATTTTTGAGGTACCGTTTATTATTGAAGCAACACTATCAAAACTTATTTTCTAATTTATTTTTCACTCATGTCAGTTTTACAAACAATAGTCCTACAACCTTTCAAAATATATTTATATTGCCACTAAACGAAACTTTTAATTTATTGTTATTAATGCTCTTATTTAAATCTGTTAACAATAGTAAACGTAACAAAACTGAGATGTCAATAAATTACGTAATCAAAAGCGTATTGTCAATTTTCAGAGGTGTACGGGATTTATAATAATTTACTTTTTAACTATTCTTATTGTTAATTTAATGTAAAAAAGGTTTACAGTTTCCAACTACGAAAAAGATACATAAAACTAACTTTTAGCATCTTTAAAATACCAAGAGTTTACATCTTGTAATTACAAAGAACAAAAATAGAATAATATTATGGCTCTTCAAGTGTTTCTACCATTTGCACTGTTCGTTCAAAGTCACGACGAAACTGTCGTTGAAGCTCAGCACTTCGTTCACGCACAAGTTGCACTGCTTGAGATTCTTGATGCATCACCCATTCTTTTAAAGTCATCTGGAGCTGATCTGATGGTAAAGCTCCCACAAAACCAGTAAGCAAACCATCTAAATCTTCACTCAACATTTCGTAAGGAGACTCAATAACATCTTTCACGTAACCAGTTGCTTCATGCAAATCAGCATATACAGCTTCATATTTTCTACTACCAATACGCTCCCAAAGCTGCTCTCCAATGTTTAGTTGCTTTAACAGATCGGCATTCACTCTATGAGTTTGACAAACTTTTCCCACTAATTCTTCACTTTGAACAACATCAGTCTTTTGAAGACCATCTAATGCATCATGATAGCTATGACTATTACTTTGAGTAGGACTGTCACTATCATTATGTTCTCCATCGTTATCTTCTTTATCTTTGGTAAAATCCAAAGTAACAGCAGATATAATATGTGGCGTACTTTGATTATCAGCTTCCATTAAATCTTTCATCATTTCTTCATTAGAAATATTCTTATCTTTGACATGGTTCCCAAAAATGGATATCCCAATTTTTTCATGCCTCTCAACAGGTGAAATGAATGTTCTATCTTTTTCTTTTTGAGTAACATCAGCCACCGTTTGAATCGTAGCATCTTCGGAATGGGAAAACAGCATAATCATTTTGTCTAAGTTATTAGAATTTTTCATTTCTCCAGGAACTCTTAGCGAAGAAGGAGATGGTTCATCATTAAAAGCATCTCTAATACGGATATTCTGCACATCATGAGTAACTAGTAATTGTGTTTGTGCAGGTGTCATCTCAGTAACAATAAGATTGGTTTGTGTGCTCTTTTTTAATTTATTTTGATCATCTGCTATCTCATGATTCTTAAGTTTTTGATCTTCAGCATGCTCCTGTTTTACTTCATTTTCAATCATTGACGATGAGCCTAAATGAAGCAGATCATCAGTCTCCTCAATATGTTTAGTGGTTAACAATATTTTCAATTTTCTTTTCTTCTTAGGCTTCAGAACATTTTTTTCAACAAGAATAGAATGATCCCTTTTTCTATGATTTTCTGATAAATGATTCTTTCCTGTAATTTTTTTCTCTACTTCTCCTGTCAACTCATTTTGATTATTCTGATTTTGGCTTTTGTGCTTGGATTTATTCTCTTGGTTGTCATGCTCAGACTCAGAATCTGGAACGCTATTGGTTACGGGAGAGAGCAGTTTCTTTTCATTATCTTTTTTGATTTTATTGGCTTTATGGACATGATCTTTTTTATGCTTCATTTCCGTTAAATATTTTGGATTTGAGTTTTCGTTGGGGTCTTTTTCTGAATTATCCATATTTTCTACTTCTATATCGGAACTGTAATCACCAATTTCAAGAGATTCTACTTGTTTCATTTTTTTATCAATATTAGCCTCTTCCACTTTATCATCATCACTTGTTCTAATATAATTTTTATTTGGAGAATTTGGCTCAGTCACAATTAAAGATTTCTCTGCATTTGTATTTTGCAGGTATTCATCTGGAGTAATTATATGATCACAGGAACCGTTTTCATATGTATCAAAAATTTCACTAACTTCTTTTTCTTCAATTGTTTCATTTATGATTGATTTTTTATCTTTATTTCCTTTTGATTCAAATTCATTTTGAGTATTTTTCAATTGATTTAATGAAGCCTGTCTCATTTCAAGAATTTCTTGTTTAAGTAATGCTAGTTCAGACTCAAGTAATTGAACTCTATCTTTTTTACTGAAGTTTTGCGAATTATGAGAATCTGTAATCGTAAGGTTCACCATATTTTTATCTGGTGATTGTTTTAATGTATCTTGGACTTTTGACCTAGAAGGGGAAGCCATTTGATCCTCAAGTGGAAATGATTCTAATTCAGTGGTAATTTGCATACCCTTTCGAGGACTTTCGACAGTTTCTACATCTTTATCCTGTATATTTGAAGGGATATCTTGATTTTGCAATTGATTTTCATTATATATCGTAGAATGAAATGTATTATCATCTGATGTGTTCGAGTTTTCTTCACTTTCACCTGAATTCAAGAATGGTGGTTCTGTATTCAAATTGATAACATTATCAACAGGTTCTGATTCTGGCTCATTCAGAAAAGGTTCTATATTTTGTGATCTATCATCTTTCCATTTATCCCCTATATCAAAATCATAATCATTAACTTGCATTTCATTATCATCTTGATCTTTGCTTTCATGAGTAATATCATTATTATCTTTAATATTTCTGTTCAGCTTTATATTTTTTTTTCTTATTCCAAAATAACTTCCATTTATATCACTTTCATGAACATCAAGCTCGGTAAAAAATTCACTAAGATCTGTTGATTTTAAACTAGGATATATAGGTTTAGGGCCATTTTGGTTTTGTATTTTCGATCTAATTGGAGATTCTTTATTTAAATAATCGTCTAATTCATCATTTTCAATAATTTCAACTCTTAGAGGTCCAGTATCATCTTGTAATTCACTTTGATCAATATCAATATCAACAGGGTCACTTGCAGTTCCTACTTGACAAGTTGAAATTCCTTTCGAAGATCTTGATAGTTTATCTGATGATGACAATTTTATAGCATTTAATGGATACTTATGATCAAATTCAAATTTTTCAGGTGAATGTAAATTAGAATTAATATCAGAATCATACATATCAGGAATATCATCTTGTTGTAAATGTTGATCATTTTTAAAATTTAATTCCATTTGGAGATGATTATTTTGTGAAATTGGATGTACCCAAACTAAACAATCCGGACTTTCTCTAGCATGTTCAATACCAACATCATCTCCAACTTCCCAGTCCATGAGATGTAAATTACAATACATACAAGTGACTCTATCTTCATCTTTAGATATAGGATCATAATAAAACCCATTCTCAGCTAAATCTGTTGCTTTTGGTGCATCAGGATTATCACACCAAATTATAGAATCCGCTTCAAAAGAATTTGCAAATGAAGAAGAAGAAGATGATGATCTTATAATTTTTGGAAATGTTTTCAATCTTATTGATTTACCTATTCGATTGGTGGGATCATTAAATATTGAATAATTATCATTATTTATCATTTCACCATAATCCTTGAAATGCCAAATATTCGCAAGGGGGCATTCTGGATTCTTTTCTAAATGAATATCACTGATTGTAATATTTGAATCGTTTGGATCAATTGCATCTATGATTGATCCACAAGTAACACATTGAACTCTCTTTCGAAATCTTAATGTTGGAGTCCATTTAAACCCCATTATAGCAAACGTCTCATGACTGTACGGGAAAGAAACCGGCTCTCCCCTTATTGTCCTAGACCAAAACGATTCCAAACGAGTATTCAAATCCATACAGGTCTTTTGTTTCTTGTTTGTTGTTGTAATTTAATTTCGTGTTTTTATTTATAAAATTTTGATGATATTTTTTATTTAATTAAGACGCGTCTTTAATTATGGCTTTTTATATATAAAGTTTCGGATAAGCGGAAAACACCCCCAATACAGGCACACAACCGAACCTTATATTTCCAAGTTGGACCACTTTAAATTCTTTCATTTAAAGAGATTGTTAGTTGTTAGAATGATTCACGTTTAAGACGGAATATCTATATATTATGATTTTTAAAACAGCAGCAACACCACGTATATATAAAGCCCGTTCAAGAGGAATTGGATATCTTCCTATACTATCAACTGCATCCTCAATTGTTTATTCAATTTTAGGTCAATCGATTTCATTAGCTGATAAAATGGAAAGAAATGAAGTTCATCAAGTACTTTCTGAAAACGAAAAGATATTAGCTGAATCAAAAAGATTAAATTCTGATAATATTACTTTACCAAAATTTCTAAGAAGGGATCCACCACAATATCCAGGACATGTTCCATTAATGATTCATGAACGATTAATATTATTTACAGGATCTGCAATTGGTAGTTTTTTCCATCCTGAAAACAATGCATATATTGTTACACTTGGTGAAACAACAGCATTTGAATCATTTTTAAAATCTTTACGTTCAAGAATGTTAAAGAATCCTACAGGAAGACGTATTTTAAAGGATAAGCCATACATTACATCAGAATCTCTTAATATGGATAAATTGAAAACAATGCCTCTAAATTCATTTGGTAAAGTTTATTATGATTGGTGTACTACAAATAAAGTTAGTCCAGATACTAGAGTTGATGTTAGATATATTAATGATCCTGAATTAGCATTTGTTTTCCAAAGGTATAGACAATCTCATGATTTTATTCATTCTTTATGTAATATTCCAATTTGGAGAGAAGGAGAAATTGCTGTTAAATTTTTTGAATTTTTACATTTAGGAGTTCCATTTGCTGGTTTAGGTGCTTTATTTGCACCATGGAATGTTAAAAGAAGTTCAGAAAGGGAAAGATTATTTAATATTTATTACCCATGGGTTATAAAATGTGTTTCACAAATGGAAAAGAAACAAACTTGTTTAATGAATGTCATGTGGGAAGAAATTTTAGAAAGAGATGTTGATGAACTTAGAAATGAATGGGGTATTACAGTTCCTCCAAATATGAGAGAACTTAGAAAGAACAAGGTTACTACTTTATAAAATTAATTAACATAATTTAATTCTTTTTTTTTACTTGTAGCTCTATAAATATTTAATGAAACGTGAACAAATGATTTAAATTTTCAATAAACTAAACTAATATACACACATATATACATATACAAGAAAAAAAAAAGAGAAGAAACCTATCTTCTTTATATTTATACAACTGGAACATCAACACCTGAATATCCTAAAATTTGATTATCATTAGAATTTTTAATTTCTTGATTTTTAATAAGCTCTAAACGTCTATTAACAACACTTTCATCACTTTCAATTTTAAATCGACCATTTTGACTTCTAACAATATTAAATTTTGGATGTGCAAGTTCACATTCTGGTCCTTTTGGACAAAATCCTGTTAAATAACGTTCACACATTACTCTTCTAACATGTCTCTTTGAACAATCAGGTCCATCTGGACAAAATCCTATTTCTGAATAATCGGGACATTCAGCAATTTTTGTTTTTGCATCAACATGAAGATAAATACATTCAGGTTCTTGTTGACAAACACCATTTTGAGCATAATAGGCACATTCAGGCATCCTCGATAAATTGTATTCATGTAAAAAATCACAATTTGGACCCATTTTACATAAACCTCTTAACCAATATTTACAAACAATTTTATTCTTATAAATTTTACTTGGATGCTTTAATGGACAATCTTTACCTAATGGACATTGACCATCTTCACCTTTATAATGAGATCCATAAACGTTACTAGTTGATGCTAACCAATATTCACATGTTGCCCTATCAGGATCAAGTCCAAGATTATACTCTCGTAATAAAAATGGCTCAAAATTAAATCTTGGTCTATTTGATGCTTGTAATTGTACTTTTCGTAATGCTGTTGTTTGTAATAAATTAGCAGCTGGATCTAGCTGTTGTCTTTTATCATCTGGTTGCTGAGGTTGTAACTGCTGTTGCTGTGGCTGTTGAATTTGAAGTTGTTGTGGCTGTTGTGGTTGTTCCATTCCTTTTATAAATGAATATTTAATCAATCAAGTTGCCATCAATTTAACAAATCAAATCAGTATTTTAAGGAAAAATCAAAAATTAAATTTCATTTTCATTTTTTTTATTATTTAATTTTCTCAATTGGGACATTTACCCGACTATCCGACGTACACATTAATTTCAAATTTACTTTTAATTTGTGATAGATACAGTTTGTTAATAATCCAAACAGTCTTCGTCTATAAAAGGTATATACACTCAGATTAGAACATAAAAGAGTGTGTTGTGTGCTAGTTAATTATAATAGAACAGCTCGATAATGAGCACACCCGTGAGATTATCATATAGGGACATTAAAAAGAAAAAGAAACCAACTGCTGTCTATACTGATAAAGATAATAAAGGATCAAATTTAAAACAACAATATATAAATAAACCATTAGACTCTTTAAATGAATCATTATATTATGATCATCTTTATTCAGATATAACTTTATTATATTTAATGGATAATCCTGAAAAACAATTCATTGAACCATGGGAAATAGAATTGAATCACATGATTGGATTATTATTAAATAATTTTATGTATTCATGGTATGATAGACTTGGATTACAATCAAAAGATAAAATTATAAAAGAAATTCGAATTATTATTGATAATTTAATTTTAAAATTAGTTGATAGAATTTCATCAATTGGTGATGATTGGATATTTATTCTTGGTTCTGATTTAATTGAAATATTAGCAGTATGGATTGAACAAGTAAATCAAACTAAAGAAATTATTAATAATGAGTATTTAAATATAAAAGATTTAACAAATTTAGAACATGAAAAGAGATTTAATGATATTTGGGACAAGAATTTACCATTTCAATTACGTGAAAGTAATAATAATAATAATGATAAAGATAATTGCTCAGAATCTTTTGAAAGGACACACAATAAAACTTTATTAAAAGAAATATTAAATTTATGTTTACCTTTAGATGTTATTCCAAGTAATATAACAATTGAATTTGTTCTTGGATTATTTGAATTGGTAATACATAGGAGTATCATTGAAGGATTTAGTGATAATTTTGCTCTTTGGGACCTTTTAAATAAAATAATCAAATCAATTTTAAAGAATGTTCGTGGAGAAGAAGAATTAGTCCATGTGAAACCAATCAGTTCAAAAATTAATAAAATTAATAAGATCAAACAAAAATCTGAGACAGCAAAGAAAGATGATGATGATAACTATTCTATTTTAAATAAGTTATTAAATTTT
>JAJLVG010000045.1:9590-25157 GCA_030564585.1 Martiniozyma abietophila
CGAAAGAAAGAGAAAAGATAAAAATTTATTGATGAGCATCACCATTAATATATGAATTTTCAATTTTAAATGTATTTAATTCTTTTGGTTGATAAATGTGTAATTATTACCATTAATTTGATTTATATAAACAAATTCATTTCTTTTATCTTTTATATAAATTTATTGACTTCCATCTAAATTTCCTTTCCTAACATTTTTATTATGTAATAAAAATTGACGCGACAGTTTGTTTACATTTTATTGACACGGTCTGTCTTATTATAATTAAAAGGGTTAAACAAAGACAAAAGTTAAACAACACAACACAATTTTAACCAAGTTTGTATGGGTGTCACTGGTCTTCTCCCCGTTCTTAAGTCCATTCAAGACCCGATATCTCTTGAACAGTTTCGTGGTAAAACTTTAGCAATTGATACATATTCATGGTTACATAAATCAGTATTTTGTTGTGCTGATAAAATTGTTCAAGATTTACCAACACAAGCATATATAAGTTATTTTCAAAAGAGATTACAAATGTTTAATCATTTTAATATTACTCCATATTTCGTTTTTGATGGTGATTACCTTCCAACGAAGGGATCAACTGAAAATCAAAGAGCTGAAAAGAGGAATCAATATAAACAATTAGCATTAAATGCACAACAAATTGGTAATACAAAAATGGCATTTTCAAATTTTCAAAAGGCTTGTGATATTTCTCCAGAAATGGCAAAATCTTTAATTGAATATTTTAAATTAAATAAAATTAAATATATAGTTGCTCCATATGAAGCAGATTCTCAAATGGTAATGTTAGAAAAATTAAATTTAGTTGATGGTATAATTAGTGAAGATTCAGATTTACTTATATTTGGTGCAAAAACTTTGCTTACAAAAATGAATGATAAAGGAATTTGTATTAAAATTCAAAGAGAAAATTTTAAACATTGTAAAGGTTCAAGAATATCCCTTTTCAATGATGATCAATTATTATTAATGGCTGCTTTAAGTGGTTGTGATTATACAAAAGGTATACCAGGGATAGGAATTAATAAAGCAATTTCATTAATAAATAATTATAATACTTTTGATAGAGCAATTTTAAGTATGAAAGTTGATGGTAAACAAATTCCAAAAGAATTTGAAGAAGAATATCAAAAGGCAAAAATATCTTTTAGACATCAAATTGTTTTTAATCCATTAAAACAAATAGCTGAACATTTAAATCCTTTAACTGATGAAATTTTAAAATCTTTTAAAATTGATTATATATTTTCTTGTACTGGTCATATAATTGATCAAGAAATTCATAAAAATATTTCAATTGGTGATGTTGATCCATTTTCAAAACAAAAATTATTATCAAGGGAAGAAAAATTTGGATTTTCAAGTGATCAACTTTCAATGAAAAGAGCTAACACTTTACCTAATTTTGTTATACCGAAACAATCAATTGTTAAAAGATCTTTATCAGAACAACCTATTTTAAATATGAATTCAAAAGGAGTTCCTCGTACAAAAAAAGCTTTAATAACTATTGATTCATTTATGAATAAAATTAAAAAATCAAATTCTACTGATAATGTCGTTTCTGGTACATCTTCAATGACTACATCAACACCACAAACATCACCAAAATTGATCGATGATTCAATATTAAATCAACCAAATGTTCATTTATCTCCAACATCTAAACGTCAAAAATTGTTTGTTAATTCTAATACTGACTCATCACAAATGTCAATTACTAGATCAAAATTTTTCAATATAAAAACTCAATCTAAATGTATTACTATAGCTTCTGATTTTAAACAAATGGATTCAAAAGTAATCGATAATCAAACAGAAGATAAACAAATAATTGATATCAAATTTTCAGCTGTTTCATCTGATTTAGATGAAATGTCTGATTTAGATACATCTAATACAAAAAATTATAACAATTCATTAACTCAAAAATTACATGAATCAAATTATCAAGAATCTCTTGAAATGTCCAGCATATTATCTTCTGATATTGATCAAACTATAGCTCATCCCAATGAATCTTCAGATGAAATGATTACAAAAGAATCAAATACAAATTTGTTAAATGGACTGAATTCATCTGATTTTGTTTTAAGTGAAGAAGATGATGATGAGAATCATCATGATTCTGAAAATATTCAAAAAGATAAATTTATGAGTGAATTTTCTTTATCATTTTCAGATGGTCCATTAGCAACTGGATCAAGAAAGAATAGTATTAATAATTCAAGCAATTCATCAAATGGCTCACGTGGGTTAACTTTAAGTACAACAGATTCAGAAGCTGGTGAATTAAATACTGATTATTATATGGAAGTTTCTGAAGATAATCAAGAAATCAATAATTTAAGTAAATCTAACATGCTTGAAGAGATTTATTCATTTAAAAAGCAACCAGCAATTTTGACATCAAATTTAAGTATAACTGAAACAGGTTTTACACCACAAAAA
Source organism: Martiniozyma abietophila (assembly GCA_030564585.1). Taxonomy (NCBI): domain Eukaryota; kingdom Fungi; phylum Ascomycota; class Pichiomycetes; order Pichiales; family Pichiaceae; genus Martiniozyma; species Martiniozyma abietophila. The sequence goes on from JAJLVG010000045.1 coordinate 12,054, forward strand.
TGGCTTTCAAATATCAAATCTACAAAGCCACATAAACCATCTCCATTAAGTAATAATACAAAACGTGAACATAGAATTCCATTAGGTGAAATTACAAATAAATCTAATAACTTGAACGAGCAATCTAATTCAAAATTAAGTTCAAGTTTAAAGTCGAAATCTAAAAATAACGATTCTGATAATGAAATTGGTCCTGTATTTAAGAAGCAAAAAACTTTAGATTTAAGCAGATTCGGATTTCAAAATAGTAACTAGATAAAAAAAAGACTTTGTAAATTAATTAATTTATATATGTAAAATACTACATAAATCATTATATATATATCCCTTTATTAATTGAGCATAAGAGTATAATAGGAGTGAAGAAAGTGAGGTTTTTTCTGATTAATAATAATTATAGATGGAGAGAAAGTTAAAAAGAAAAAAAAAAATATAACACACGTTCCATTACTTGAATAATCAAAGAAAGAAGTACTTGTTTCTGCCCCAGATTTAAGATTGAAAAGTTATTTTCGAATGGTTTGTAAAATTGTATCATGGATACTGAAAAGTCATTGAATATACTCAAAGATCGATTTCCAAATGTTAATCATGATGCATTAATTGAAATTTTAATTTCATGTGATGGATCAATAGATTTAGCAAGTGATTTACTTAGTAGTGAATTAGAACCTGTTAAACAATTTGATTCACAGGGATTGAAAGATAAAAATGAAATAGTTAAACATAAAAAACTTAAGAATGAGGTTGTATATGAGAAACAGACTAAACAATCAGATGAATACGTTTCTGATCAGAATACCACACATAATTTTAAAGATGACAAGAATAATGTAATAATTCATGATATAGAGGAATTAGTCACTAAAAATGAAAATGATTTAAACAAATTTGATGATATAGTAAACAAGAATAAACAAAAGCATAAATTACAAGGTTCATTATCATCATTTGTACAATTTAAAAAACCTAAAACTGATGATACCAATAAAACTATTACATTATACACGAAAGAAGAAATTGAATCTTACCTTCCTAGTGTAAAAGTAATATTTAATTTCCTTCCAGATGATCTTCATAAAGAAATGATATCAGTTTTACTAAGTAAAAAAATGATGTTTCAAGATAAAGAATTTTATATTGCAGGTAATTTATGTCGTTCATCACACAAATCAACATTATTTACAAGTAATGATTATAACGATTTAGAATCAATGTATTCTTCAAATAAAATAATCAATAATGAAATGTTTCCAGAGTTACATATTTGTAAATGTTATATTGATGTTGAAGTTAATAAATTGTTAAATAAATTACCAAAAAATCAAAAATTTCCATTCATGATTCAAAAAAACTGGAAAACAAATTTTTGTGTTGGTAATTATTTTCCTAATAATAAATCACATTTAGATTGGCATTCTGATAAACTTTCAAATATTGGTCCATTACCAACAATTGCATCATTAAGTTTTGGAGCAACAAGAATTTTTAGGTTAAGAAGAAATACTCCATCAAATTCAATTATTTATAATATTCCATTACCAAATAATACACTTTTAGTAATGTTACCATCAACTCAAGAATTGTATAAGCATTCTGTTCCAACTTTAATTCATTCACTAATTAATAATCATGAACTTAGTGGTGAATCAAGATTTAATTTAACATTTCGAATGGTTCATCCACTTTTACAAAAGAATAAAGTTAAATGTGATATTTGTAATAGTGACATGGTTCTTAGAAGATTATTTAAAAAGAATGATGAAGAAGGTTATTATATTTGGATGTGTTTTAGTAGTTATAAAGGAAGTGAATGTAAAGGATTTAAATATGCAAATTTTGATAAATTTTGGGATCGAATGGGTGGGGATGGTAATTACGAAATGAAGAAAGATGATGGTTTTATAAAATTAGATTGTAATAATAAATCAGATGCATCAAGATGGTTAGAATGAATAAATTTTACAACATTATTTCAAATTCATTTGTGTTATATGAGCATGTAGAAAAGGGTTATTCTCAAGTAATTAAATTAAATTTTTCAAAGAGAGAGAGGCTCGGTCCGAAATAAAATTTTATTATTATAAACCACACAATCCCTCGTGTTATCAATCTTATCTTTAAAAATAGTTAGCTCTTAATTTCATTATATAATAACAATAAATAAAAATGTCAGAGCTTATTGATCATTATTCAAAGAAATTAAAAACGAAAGCAATTAAATCTGTTGATAATTATGTCCCATTAGGTTTTAAACTTGGTGATTTATCAACTCGTCTTAAAGTTGATGATGATTCAACTGGTTTACCATCTGAGTGGGATGGGTATACTCCTCCATCAACAGCTGAATCATTAGAATCTATGAGTGATAAAATTGTTAATAGAGTGATTGTTCAAAGAAGACAAAAGGAAGTTACTGAAAATCAAAGTAGTAATAATAATAATAATAATAATAGTAATAATGAAAATAAGATACCAAGCTCATCATTAAATAATACAACCATTGAAATGCTGGTGCCTGAACTACATTTTGATTCTGATCAATCATTAGTTGATGCAGATGTTTTAACTAGTGGATTGAGTTTATTAAATTTATCTCTTAACAGTGAAATTGCTACAAATAATATTTCTAATAGTAAGAAATTTATGGGTGAAGCAATTTCAAGGATAATTGAAAGTATAAAAGATAAAGAAGTTATAAATACTATAATAAGAGATTTAGATGATTCTACAAGATTTTCCATTCTTCATATTTTGTTATCAGATCAAGGGATCGTTTCACGGATGAAGGATCAGCAATTAAAGAATATTCAAGTTGATGAATCAAATGAAAACAATGATGATGTTGATAAAAATTTATTACATATTTCAGAAGAGACTATATTTGCAGTGAGTACTAATGGATATACCCATAGAAATATTATTAATGGTCGTAGTTCTACCAATGATGAGGATAGGTTAGATGACATGTTGTATAAATTAGTAAAAGTTGGTATCTTATTTTGGTCTGCATTTTATGCAAATTTTATGGTTCCAATGATGTCACTGTTTTGGGTATTTTTTCTTGAGATAAACTCAAAATATCAAGTTTCTGATATGGTAATGAAGCTCATGATGGGTGTTTTACTTGGATTTGTTGGTGTTTGTATCCGTGTGATTATGGCATTTGCAAAAGCAATGAAACGAGCAAATATTGGTTCTACAGATACTGAAGAACAACCTCAAAAAAATAAAAGTCAAAGTCAATCAGACACGAGTGCTCTTGTTGTTGGCCTTGTTCGTCGTGCAGTTTCCAAGTATGTTGATAACTAGTAAAAGAAGACTGGATTCGTCACGTGTGTGTTGTGTGTTGTGTGATTATGTCAGCAACGCGGACGCGCTTTTTTAATCTTTTTTTTAATTTGCGTGTCGCGCGCCGCGTCTCTTTTTCCTGCTTCTTTTTCTTCAGAGGAGAAAATAAAAACAAAAGGGAAAATATCGTGTTTTGTTTTAGAATTTTAAAATTCGTTAGGAGAGGGGGGGGTTTATGCAATTATTCATCGTTAGACATTGTAAAGTCTAAATCAAATCTAGTTTTCTCTTGAATTTTTTGATTAAATATAATATAGCTTTCATATATTAAATTTTGTTTTCAATTTATACCCCGGATCCCTTCCCCTGTTTCAGATTTATATTTAAATTTTACTTAGTACTTTTCAGAACGACACACAAATTATTTATTTTTAATTTTTAAATTCCTGTCCTACTAAATTTCTTTCTACAATTTAACTGATTTCATACATTTTATATTAAGTTATTTTAATTAAATAAGATATATTAACTAAACAATATTCATCACTCAACACCTATTTATTTTTACAGTTATTGGAAAAGAGAAAGAAAAAGAAAAATCTAACATAAAACATCTATTCCCCTTTAGTTTTTTCTTTTCCATAATTTATTTTTCTTTGTGTTTCGTGTTTTGTGGTTTTTATAATTCCAATTACTTTGATCTTTTCATAATAAAAATTATTTTGATTAAATAAGTATCTTTAATGAAAAATTTTGGTTATTTATCAACAAAATCAATTTTAAAAAATAATTTAATGATGGATAAACCAAGTGACGATATTTTCACAGAATTTTTAAATGTTTCAGAATCTATACCAAATATCCATGATCAAAGTTGGGTAGATTCTTTATATACATCAATAAATGAACAAAAGACTAATATATCAGTAAATAATGAAGTTACTAGAAATGATATTCTTGGGAAGGTAAACCTTGAAAAATCTGAAATTATAAATGATCCAAATAGTAGTCCAACAATTCCAATTGATTCACCTTCAATGCATATGTTTGTACATTCTGATGATGAACTTGTTCAACAAGATATTGCTGAATTAAATTTAAGTCAAACTTTTAATGTTGATTCTACTAATTTAAAAGATTCTGATCAAATCTTAACTGCTCCACCAACATTTGCTGATATTCAAATTTTATCTCAACCTTTAATAAAACAAAAAAGAAAGGAATCAAAAGAACCAAAAGGTGGTACGAAATTAGTTATTTCAAAAAATAATAAGAAATCAAAATCACTTCCTACTTCTCCATTAACTGAAAATATAATTATTTATCGATATTTAAAAGATGCTTTAAATGATTATTTAAAAGCATTAAGTGATCCAAATCCAAAATTTTCTTTAGAGCCAAGAGCTGATTATTGTGTCAATTATTTAATGAATTATAATATTCAATTTACACCAAAAATTTTAACTGAATATTTTACTCAAATTAGAAAAGATGAAATTGATCATTTATTAAGTTATCAGACAGGAAATCCTCAATTAATATCAGATATTAGAATGTTAATTCTTGAAAGTAATAAAAAGAGGAAAGTTTATAATAGAAAAAAATTATCAAATAATGATTCAAAGAAAACTTTTGATATATTAAATCAAAAAGAATCATTAGTTGAAATACCAAATTATAAAAATTCTTTATTAAATACAATTAAAAAAGCTGTTAATTCAATAAAAATTGGTGTTTTCATGAATCAAAAAAATTATAATTCAAATGAACTTAATTTAAAGCAATTAACATCTGCTGTTGATCTTGTTAATATTCCAACACAATTCGAACCTGAAAAATATATTTTTAATTTGAAATCAAGGAATAATTCATTAAAAAATTGTATTGATGATATATTTGGGAAGGAAACAATCATTACCCATGAATTAGTATATAATAGGATTCCATTAAATACAAATCCTGCATTATCGATTGATTTAGAAAATGATCGAATGATTTCTTATGCTGAAGTTGCAATTGATTTACAAAATAAAATGCAATCTCGTGCAAAAGTTATAGAAGAATCAAAAGATTATACAAAAGTTTTACAATTAAAATCAATTACAAGAATTTATGATAAAGATGTATTAATATTTAGAAAATGTGATCCAGTTACAGGATTTTTTCCTAATGAAACTACTAATATTGCAACTGTTATATTACCTTTACAAGCAAAATTTTGGGCAGGATTTATAAATGATTATCATAATGGAATCCTTGACAAAGCTACACTGAATAATTTAAAGATAAGTCATACTTTATTACCTAATGATGATATTTTAAATTTTGATTCACCAAAACTACCAATTTGTTCATTCATTTGGGACTTTATTCTTAATAATGAAAATCAGTATTCACCATTTAGTATAATCATTTCAAAACTTAATGACACTAATTTAAACAATAATACCAATACTAGTGCTATTAATAATAATAATAATAATAATAAAAATTTTGGAAAGTTACAGATATTTCCAAAAATTATTAAAAGTTCAGATACTTTTAATAACTCACCATTCAATTGGTCACAAAATGTTGATACTACATTAAATATTCAATCAAAGAATTTATTATCCATTAATGCTCAGAGATCTCATAAAAGAACGAGGTCTAGATCAATGAATGAAATTGATTATATGAATTCTTTAACAAGTTTTAATACCTCCATGATGATGGATTTTGCTGATAGTACTTCAATTCTTGAAAATTTAAGTTCAGATTCTCCTATATTTGATAAGCAATCAATATATGAAAATAATGTGTTACAAACACAAATGCCTTTACAAGCTCATCAAATTCAAGGAAATTCAAATATGACATTTAAACATATCAGTTACGATGATTTACCATCCACAAAAAATCATCAACAACAATTATATAGTACTTCTGGTCAAGTACAAATCATTCCACAACCAATACTTCCCGATACAGGTCAAAGACGTATTGCATCCCGCTCAAAACATTCTACTCCAGCGTCAACATCAGTTGCAACGCCAATTCCAATTCCAGTTCTAATTCCAACTCCAACTCCAAGTGAGAAAAAGAATTTATCAGAAATAAAAAGGAATAATATGAGGAGTCGGAATCTGCAAGTTCAGATTCCACAATCAAAAACAGGAACATTAATAAATTCAGCGCCAGCAAATAGGACAGCTTTTGATTTGGAAGATGCAAAATTAAACATGAAAGAAGTAAAGAAAATCAAGCAAATTCAGCAAGAAATCATTCGAATGCAGATGAAAAATTATTCTAAACAAAACAAGTAAATACATAATCTTTTGCTACTAGCTGAAATTTTTATTTATATATGATAAAATTGCTTTATTGATAGCATTAGTTATTTTTCACCACATGATTCATTATATTCTGTAATATTTATAATTATTAAGTTTTAAAGAAGGCATATTAATATATATAGTCCAGAGTTAAATAAATTAGTTTTCCGATTATTTATAAATTTAGAATCAAAGTGTTTTACTAGATAAATAGTTTTTGGATAGCTACATAAGAAGTTAAATGAAATAAGAAATCCTTATAAAATTTAATTAATTTTAAAATAAATTAAAATGAGTAATTATGACACATTTGACATATTATTTGCCAATAACATACGGCATCGCAACAATAGAATTAAACTTGAAGTTTTGCTAAAGTAAAAAGTGAAAATAAATCTAAATGAATAATCTTAACATGAAAATTAAGTGATGATACTTGACTTGTAAGCCTCCTTTTCTGTGGCTACTTTTTTGGTTGGGCTCAAATGAATAAGATATATAATTTGTAATTTTTTGACGGATATGGTTATGCCGCTACCGGTCAGTAAAGCAAGCGGCTCCGGAATTTTTACAGGCACCACAAGTACGGCGCTTTGAAATCCTATATTTTATGAGTTATTGCAAAATAATAGCCATATTATTGCCATATGTATATATGTAATGCTATATCTGGTCATAAACGTTGTATTAAAGTTCTTCCCTAACTATTAATTAACATTCTTTCTTTAAGTATAGACTGAAATACTGTGGATTGTAGTAGGTCATACTTCAACACTGATAAAAATTTGATTTTTACACATACATACTATAAAGTCATAATATGACACTATCAATACCTTCACAACTGTACTTCCTAGTCATAAAAAAGATACGAGCGGTACTAATGTTTTTATTCAACTTCAAATCAGCAAACAGTCAGACTGAGACTGAATGTGACAATGATAATTATAGTGGCAGGTCCACGTATCCAGAAACAAATAATATTTTAACACCAGGTTTATTTCCTGAATTCTCTCATCCTAGCAACAAAGAAAAATCAATAAAAAGACGAGTAATTACACCTTTAATATCATCTTCACATTCTACTGACCATACAAATGATAGCTCAAATTTAGTTTATACTGGTTTCGGATATAATAATAAAATATTGCTCGATTCGGTAAGCATTTACAATGAATCTTTGGTAGAAGATTTTCAGTCTATGATAGATTGTGATGATAATTATAATATTCAGCTATCAAATAATCCAGTAGAAAAGACTTTGTATGAACAAAATTTAAAACATTTCAATGTCATGAGCAAAGATAGAGAAGGTGATAACTTGTTTCCTATAATAGATTTTGAACAATTCAATCCCTCTAGTTCTAAATATGTTTCACTATTTCCATGTTCAGTAAAACATTGATAATCAAATTGATGAACTTCATTTTGTTGCTTACTTCATAAATCTCGTTTCCTTCAGGGTCTCCGTGTAATATTCACAGATCACAGGCATGATATTCAGAAATGGAGCAGGGTTGAGTCAAAGTATTTCTCTTTTTTTTTGACCAATTTCCTAATTTAATCTAAAATCAGATTAAAATGCTCCTTACTATCTTTATTTATATTTACATTAATACGCATATACACAACACATATACCAATTATAACTTAGTATGAGGTATTAAAGCTGATGTACCGCGTGCGTGCCAGTTATGCCCGTTCCGCTCTTTTCTTAAAGTACTTGAAAAACTTCCAAAAGTTTTTCAAAAGCAAGCAAAGAGTAATAAACCAGTTTAAGTCCTATGTCAGCAAGTATTTCAAGAGGTATTTGGTCTAATTTCACCAATAGAGCATCTAGTTTGGGTGTGAAATCAAAAGGTGTCAAAACTGCACTTTTAAGTCCTGATCTTCCTCATGGACCACCATCACTTAAAGCAAGATCAAATAGAGTTAAATATACATCACCATTATCCCTTGATAAAATTTATCCACTTGCTTATGAATATTTAGAAAAGGAAAGTGAATCATTATATAATAAAATCGATGATATCGAAAAAGAAATTTCAACAACGGGAGATCAATCAAAAAAAGAACAACTTGAATCTCAAAAGGAGCAACTTAAAATTGATGCGGAATTAAATAATCCTGAAGTTCTTTATAATTCTTTGTTTTCGACTGCTTCTTTAGATAGAACAGAACCAGTTTATAGAAATTATCTTAAAGATCAGTGGAAATCATATTCAAGAATGCTTACAATGCAAAGATTAGAAACTTTAAAAGTTATTCCTGACACACTTCCAACTCTTGAACCAGAACTTGAAATTAAATTGAAATTTCCACATAATAATGTTGAAAAATGGATTCAACCTGGAGAAGTCCTTTCTTCTAATGTCACATCAAAACCACCTTCTTTTGAAATCATTGAATTTAAAGAATCAAAAGATGACCTCTACACAATTCTTGTTGTCAATCCAGATTCTCCAGATGTTAAAAATGATGGTTTCTTTACTACTCTTCAATGGGGTCTTAAAAATGTCAAATTATCAAATACAGATTCAATCATTGATGCGAAGAAACTTATTGAACATCCAGAATATGAAATTTGTTCATATCTTCCATCAGTCCCTGAAAAGAATACAGGTAAACAAAGATATGCTGTGTGGGTGTTTAGACAAAATAGTGAATTAGAAAACATTCCAACTGAAATAGTCAGAGAAGGTTTTAATATTAGAGAATTTGCAGCTAGTAATAACTTAAAAGCGGTTGGAGCTCATGTTTGGAGAAGTGTCTGGGATTTAAATACTGATAGTATCAGACAAATGTATGGCTTACCTAGAGGTAGAGTCTTTTCAAGAGAAAGAATTTAAACTATTTTCTCTTGTTTTGAGAATTGAAAAAGCAATGAAAAGTTGATAAACCAAAACTAATTCTCGTGTACATATAAGAATTTTATATATCTATATAACTTAAGTAAGATAATATACAGCCTAACAATATAAAAAAAGGCAATTTTATGAGCTTCTCATTTATTGTACATACAAAATTTTCAGTCAAAAAATAACGAGCCGCATAGTGAAAAATTCGATAAAAATTGTCTTCTTGCGCTTCTTGTTCGTATTAATGAGATATAGAAGAAAGGGTGAATAAAGATTGATCTCATCAGTCATATGTATTGCAAAGTGATCTTTTGAAAATAATACAACTGAAAATGTCTGAAGACTTTGAAGCTAGAAAAAAACTATTACATAAATTAAATACTCGAACTTGGGATGGGGAATCAGGACTACTTCAAACAAAACCATCTTTAGATTCAAGTTTAAAAAAGAATACAGCATTCATTAAAAAGGTGAGAACCAGTATTGGTAGTGAAAATGAGAAGTCATTAATTGATGGTATCAAAACCATTTCTTTGGAAAAATATATCAATGAAATTGCATCAGCAATTTGTGAGACCCTTTGTAAAGTTACAAAACCTAATGATATTCAATCTGCTATTGAAATAGTAAGTGCTTTACATCAAAGATTTTGTAATTCATTCACTCCTTTTGTTGAGTTATATTTTGTTCATTTCATAATGACACCCAACGAAATGCAAACTGAAAAAGATCAAAAAGAAAGACTGCTTAGAGTCCGTAATTTACTCAAACTTGCCATGGAATTTTGTATGGCTGGTATTTTTAGAACTTTGAATGATATGCCTATTAGTGAATTACCGCCTTATTTAACAAAACTTGAAAAACAGAATAAAGGGGATGTTTGTATTATTATTCCTATGCTAAAAGAGGTGATGAGTTTTGAATTTTCAAAAGGTTTAACATTGAACGTCATTCTTTCTTTTTTAAAAAGGTATTCGGTTTATTTCACTGGTGAAAACAAAATTGAAACTACATTAGATGAACATACCATCAATTTTCTTCAGAAATTATTTATTTCATATACAAAATCAGCAATTAAAACTACTGAAACTCTTTTCAAGACAATTAAAAGAAAAGAGGAAAGGCAAAAACAAATTTCAATGAAAACAGGTAAATTTGTTGAAGGTATTGAAGAAGAAATTATTGAGCTTAATGAATCTTTTGAAAAGTTCAATTCTTTTTGTGAAGTTGCATGTCCAATCCAAAACATTGAATTACCTACTTTAGAAAAAGGTGCTGATGATCCAGATCAGCAAGGTGCTAGTATTGTTGTTCATCATAACGAAATTAAAACAAATTTATTATGGGAAAGTGATGAAATTAGAAGATTTTATGAAGATATTCCTTCGCTTTCATCTTTAGTATCCCAAGATATCATTGAAAAGAATGAAAATAATAATAATACAACTGATAAAGGTCAAGTAATGGATGAATTGTTGATTAAATTGGATAATGCAACAAGTGCAAATGAAGTTGATCAACTTGTTAAAGATTTTTGGGAAAAGGGATTAAGTAATAAAGCTTCAAGAAATAGAATGTATTCTCATTTTGTTAAAAGTGTTGATGTTACCTCATTTAAAAATGTTGGAAGATTTTTGAAAATCAATGAAGATACATTTAAAGGTTGTATTGAGTCAATTATTGATAGACTAGATAAAAATTTCAGATTTCAAATTCATCATGATGAGTTCAGTGTTAAAGAAATTCTTGTGTTTGCAGAATTAGTCAAATTTAAGTTGATTCCGATTCATATTTTGTTTCATAAAGTTAGAACACTAATTTTAAATATCGACGTGAATGGTAATATTGATTTGCTTTCACTACTTTTTGAAGGATGTGGTAAATGCCTACTTTATGATCCAGATTATAGTGAGCATACTAAAGATTTGCTTCAATTACTCATTACAATAAAAGATCAAAGAAAGTTCTCACATAGTGATGAGCAAGCTGTTCGTGTTTTTCTTTTATCTTTGAGACCGCCAACAATCCGAAAAGCTGAAAAGGTAATTGAATTGTCAATTGAAGAAAAGTTTATAAATCATTTAATCAAGAGAGAGCTATGTGAAGCAAATTGGAAAAAAGTTTTAACTTGTTTAAAGAAAATGAATTGGTGTGATATCAAAACTATTAACAAAATCGAAGACTCTCTTTCCAAACCTGACGAGATTAATTATAATAATTTAAAATACCTTGCGAAAATATTAGAAGATCTCTCATTAACTAGGACAAGTTCACTTCTTGTTGATACTGTTGATCAATTAATTGAGGATATTAGTACTGGATTAGAAGATAATATCCGTACTCAAAATAGAAAGAGACTTGCACAATGTAAGTACATGGTCGAAGTTTTCAATTTAAGATTGATTGATGGAAATCAATTCATCAAAATTCTATACAAAATAATAACATTTGGACATGCCAATAATAATCCATCAAGAGATGTCTTTTTAGAAATTGATATGCCGAATGATTATTTTCGAATTCGATTAGTCAATACAGTCTTGTTGGCCATTGATTTTAAGGTCATGAAAAAGTCAACGAAAAATGATTTATGTACATTGTTAAGGTTCTTTGAATATTACGTATTCACAAAGTTCCATCCTTTACCTATTGAAATTGATGATCAGATTGATGTAATTGTGGCTCACTTCAGTAAAAACCTGAAGAGTAATCCAATCATTAGAGCTAAAAATTACGAAGAAGCTATAAACAACTTAAAAGCAGCAATGGTTCAGCAAGGATTGAGGAAAGAGTCTGGTACAGAAGACGATGATGAAGATGATGATGATGATGATGGTGATGATTATGAAGATAATGATCATTCTGATAATGAAAGTGTCTCAGAAGTTGAATTTTTAGAAAAACAAGAAAGTGATGAGCAATACGACGATAATTACAATAGCGGGGATGATACTGAAGCTGATGAACTGGACGACGAAGACGATTATGATGAAGATGATGAAGATACTGATTCTGAAGACGAGGAAGAAACAGATGAGTATCGTGAAGAACTTTTCCGCCAAAAAATGGAAAAGAAATTTAATCAACAAATTGACAGTGAGCTTAATTCTATCGTTAAAGAAAGTATGAGCTCACGAAGTTCAATAATGTCAAATTCGTTGATTTCTGACAAGATCGGTACCCCTACTGCTATCATGTCACAAACTACACCTTCAGCAGTTTCAAGTGACTCTAGAGATAGTAATAATAGCACCACTAGTATGAAGTTTACATTACTTTCTAAGACTAACAGAGGTAAAAGTGTGAAGACAAGGGAAGTGGAGATTCCGACTGATACTGCATTTGCTACGAACTACATTCGCCAAGCAGAACATGAAAAGCATCAACGAGAGCTACTTAAATCGATTGTTTTAAATCGAGCACTCGATATGTAATATATTTAATTACACTCTTCAATGAAATTATATAATGTATGTATATGATAGTTAATATAAGTATAATATTAACTGCTGAGCACGGCGTGGTTACGCAGCCCTTGCTGGCGCTGATTGGTTTAAAACTTACCCGACGCGTCGATTGACGTCGATCGACGTCTCTTTTGAAATAGCGAGATTTTTTTTTTACATTTATTTTCAGACGGT
>JAJLVG010000046.1:0-33235 GCA_030564585.1 Martiniozyma abietophila
ATAATCATCATCAGGAGGATATGGTAGCACGAAATTTTTTTCAAAACCATGCTTACTTTTATCTCTATTAGATTTTGGTCCCCAGATTACATTTGCGATATTGATTCCATTAATATTATGACAAAATTTGCATAATTTCATTAATCTCTTGTGATGGACATTTGCTTGTTTTGAGGCTTGCTCAAAACACTTCATTTGTCGTTCTTCAGTACTCATTATACATTGAGGCCCATATGATTCAATAGCAGCAGTTGCTGGATTGGAAGTATCAAGAATAAGCTCAAATAACTCTTTCAAATCTTTTTCATAATCATCCCCTAGATTATCACGATATTGCAGGATATTATTCCCCAGAGGAGTGGTCTTTTTATTCTTCAAAGCGAGTCTCAGACCAGCATTGGTATAATACTTATTGTTTTTGTCAGCCTGTTTAATGGGGTTGTCAGTCATAGTCACTGATATAAATTAGATGGATTTCGATATAAAATTAGATGGATTTCGTTTCATCATTTGAAATTTAAAATATAAAACATGTGATGTGTACAAATGTAAAATATTTAATCAAATAATCACACAGCACACATATAATAAGTTGTTACTAGTTTGTTTGTTACACAGTGAACTTCCTGGTGCCTTGAAAAGAAGTCACAGCCATTCAACTTTGGCATTTTTCTTATGTCCATTATATATACAAGAAACAAAATATAAAGATTGAGTAACACTGTCCTTGTATAGAAATATATACAAGTTAACACCACAATCAAAAAAAAACTAAACACGTAAAAAGCAATTTAAAAACAAAGTAAAAACAAAAAAGGAAAAATTTCAATTCAGGTTAGATAAAAAATCATTATCGTTCTTCATTCCTAAATCTGTTAAAATAGTACCAGGAGCAGAAAACAACATCGAATTTGAAAAATTTTCAAGATTTGGACTTACAGAAAATGGAACTTCATTACTAGAAGAAGTATTAATATTTTTAGAGGAACTTGAATATGATCCTTGTTTCGAAATTAATGGAGATCTATTAGATGAATCAATCACCATTGGTGAACCGTTTAATGAGCCAGCATTATTAATAAAGTTATTATCTTCTATACTTCCAGAAAATAAGCCAAATGATTTTGCCCATCCTGTATATTTCTGATTGTCTAAGTCAATATCTTTAAGCATAGCATCTGATGAAGAGTAAAATAATGAAGTTAAATCTTCTTTTAAAAATTGAGTATCGGGATTAAACCTTGAATCCATATTAAAATCATCAAAGTTAACATCGCTCATAAAACCGTTGTTACTACTACTACTATCTGTAGTTGAAATTGTCGAAGGAAGTCCATTGAAATCAAAAGAATCCTTTTGAGAATCTGTCATTTCTTTATCAAATGGGCAACCACTGTTATCCTCCGAAATCGAAGTCCTTAAAATATCTGGATTCATAAAATCTTCGCAAACATTACACTTTGAAGATTTGAAATGATTAACAAAGAGCTTGATCATCATTGAATTTCTCCATGCAATAAAGTAATCATTCCTCATTGTATGAAAAATAAAAAAAAGTTCTTTAGTATACTGAAATATGAGAAACATCAATTGATTTTCTGATGAACTTCCTAATTTATTCAGAGATATGTCAACATTAAACCAATCAAGAACAACACTTGAGTCAAAATCAGAAGAAAAATCTTTAACTAATGATTCAAATGTTAGCGAATTATCTTCAATATTCTTCATAAAAAGAGAACTAGTCCAAAGAATCGATCTATTAAAACAACTTGAAATTCTATTGAAAAGGAAACATTCAAGCTTTTTAGAAAACGATTTAAAAGATTTATAAGTTTTGTTATTCCCATCAAGTGTAACTGTTTGATTCATGTATTTTGAATAATCTGTAGTGACCTTGAAAAGTATCATGGCCTTCTCTGTTGCCTTCAAAGCAAACTTTTGTTTCTGAACACTTTCTTTAGAGTCTTCCGATTCGCATTCAAACATGTACAATAGGTAATAAAAAGTTAGAATAAAAGTATCGGTTATTAATTTGATTTCGGCATGTCTTGCTTTGGATAAATCAAATATTATATCTAATTGGGAAATCGATTTTGATTGACGATGTACAAGCTCATAAAAACATGTAACTTTATCAGAAAATGCTTCTAATTGTTCCGCCATACTAATAAAATGTGATTTCTTTTCTGATCCAGTAAAATTTTGAAAAACTGATAGGCAGTCCCTTGCAATTTTAACAAAATCAGCTTCTAAAACAAAATCTTTATTCACAGCATTTTCCACAATAATCTTTTTTAAATCTTTGCCTGTCTTAGAAACTGAGCGGCCATTTTTAAAGTTTGATAATGTCAATTTGTCTTCTTCGCTTAACGTTGGTAGAGCGACATCCCATTCAGTATCGCCAATGATTAATGGTGTAGCATACTCAAAAGCACTTAAGACATCCAAAAGCATAAGTCTATGCCAAACACGCCTCCATAAGTTAATTTCTCGTTCGTCAGAGAATACATTTGGAAAATTACTTGGATCTCGATTGGCGCCAAGAGATCTACACATTTGAATTATTAGTGCAAGAGTGAGAGAATGTTCTCTGCTTTCTTCATTAAGTTCTGGAGAATATAATTGATATAATCTCAAATACAGTAATACTTGAATATTCCGAAGAGTGATTTTTCTGAAAATACTATCATCTGATGGTAATGCCATTAATAAACTTTTTGCATGAATAATGTACGCTGCATCAATCTTGATCCCACTTTTAATCATTACCATTAGAAGTTCATTATCGATCTGTTTTGGATCCTCTGAATAATCTTTGATGTTAACAGCCAAATATGAAAATCTTAGAATGATTAAAAGTAAAGAAATAATTGAAGCATTCTGCAGATGATTGAGAACAATTTTGGATCCACCATTACTTGTTTGTACGAGTACATAACTTATTTCTTCTCTGAATATTTCTTCGTTAACAAATGGAAGGAAAGAGTAAACATATTTGAAGAAGTTATCAATTAAAATGTTGACAACATAAAAAGGTGGTATAATTTTATTAACAACATCAATAACATCCAGTAATATTTTAGCTTGTGCCTTATCGAGTCCCTCAACTTTGTTCATATCTTCGAGGGATTCCATGTTACAAACATTTATATCATGATCTGCATTTTCGGTTAACCAATTTAAGTTAGAATCCAAAATATTAGCACCATATTCTGATGCTTTAAGTTTTTGGCTTCCTTTGTACGATTCGTATGATAACATATGCCTTTTGAAGTATGGTTCAAAAATTTCACGAAGTTGTTTATCACCATTAACGAAAGCAACATAAGAAGTAGTACCAGAATGTAAAACTTTATTTTCTTTTACAACAAGTGAAGAAAACTGCTTACTTAATGATATGATTGGATCTGGTTCATCACTTCCTATGGAACCTGGACTAGATTCATTAATAGACATATCATTATAACTTGAAATATCTATATCGTTTAATTGAAGAATCTTTTCAAGTTTGTTAATAGTCATTTTCAATCGAATGATTTCACTGTTCATTTTAACTTTTCCTATCTTTGGTTGTGCCAACTCCGGTGATAGATATTTACACAGGTTTTCTGTTGAACTTTTTGAACAATTTGAACATGGTTTACCCTTATCGCATTTCAATTTTCGCTTCCTACACTGCTCACAAGAAGTGGGGAGACGATGACGGGTTTTTCTAATCTTATTTGTCACACTCATATTATCATTCATCTTAATTTCAATGTGAATCTATTTGTAATAAAAGAAAACAAGTTTTTATTACCAACAGTAACTTATTATTTATCAAGAGAAATATAATATCAACGCCATCGAGTAAAAATCAATTTTTTTACATAAATTTTGTGGATATGGAACAATCGCGTAATCGGATGCAATTATTTTTTTCTTAAAGAAAGTCAAAATACTGAGAGAAAGAGCTCAGCGAACTTAATATTATAATAAATAAAAAGACCGTTTCAGTGCATGTAAACTCAACTATCGTATGAATAATGATGTATAATATTATACATAATGTTTTTAAAAGAAGACAAATAAAAATGGTTGTGATTTATTCGTGTATTACATATAATCAATTAAACTGCAAATGCAAATAAAATTATAAAATTATTTAAGTTTTATTGTGAAAGCATAGTAGATTATTACAAATATAAAGAATATCCAACAAAAATAGAATAAAACAAAGAAAAATACAAAATAAAAATGAATGATGTGATTATATTATCATCATCCAAACACACAACAAACTAAAAATAAAATAAAAATTTGGTTATCACGGAGAAATTAGGGAACTTTAGGAGAGATTGGAATCTTCTTCCTTCATAATTTAATATTCTTCTTCATCTGCAAAAGTATCAGCACCCAATTCAAGATAATCTTTTTCTAATGCTGCTAAATCTTCTCTGGCTTCGGAAAATTCACCTTCTTCCATACCTTCACCAACATACCAGTGAACAAAAGCTCTTTTGCTGTACATTAAATCAAATTTGTGATCGATTTTTTGCCATGCATCAGCGATAGCAGTTGTATTAGAAAGCATACAAACAGCTCTACTAACATCTGCAAGTTCTGAATCAGGTGGTTGAGTTGGCTTTTGATAACAAATACCAATTTTAAAACCAGTTGGACACCAATCGACTAATTGAACACTTTTTTTAGATTTAGCTGTAGCAACTGCAGTCTGAACATCTCTATTGACAACATCACCTCTATATAACAAGCATGTTGCCATATACTTACCAAGTCTTGGGTCACATTTGACCATTTGATTTGATGGTTCAAAACATGCTGCAGTAATCTCTGCAACTGAATTTGATTCATGAGTAGCTCTATCTTTAGAAATAACAGGAGCATATGAAACTAAAGGAAAATGAATTCTTGGATATGGAACCAAATTTGTTTGAAATTCGTTTAAATCAACATTAAGTGAACCATCAAATCTTAATGATGCAGTAACTGAAGAAACAACTTGAGCAATCAAACTGTTCAAATTATTTAACGATGGTCTTACAATACCAAGATTTTTACGACACATGTCATAAATGGCTTCATTATCAACCATAAAAGTACAATCTGCATTTTCTAATGTAGTATGAGTAGTCAAAACCGTATTATATGGTTCCACAACTGAAGTATTAACTTGAGGAGCTGGATAAACTGCAAACTCTAATTTTGCCTTTTTCCCATAATCATCAGAAAATTGTTCAAGCAGAAGTGATCCTAAACCAGAACCGGTACCACCACCTAACGAGTGAGTAAACAAAAAACCTTGCAAACCATCACATTGATCAGCCATTTTTCTGATCCTGTCATTGATATCATCAAGTAATTCTCTTCCAACTGTATAATGACCTCTAGCATAATTATTTGCAGCATCTTCTTTACCATTAATCAGCTGATCTGGATGAAAAAGATCTTTGTATTTACCTGTTCTAACTTCATCAACAACATTTGGTTCCAAATCAACGTATAATGCTCTTGGAACGTATTTTCCTGATCCAGTTTCACTGAAAAAAGTGGAAAACCCTTCTTCTCCACCTTTAGGTTTGGTAAGCCCTTCTTGTAAATAACCATCAGGAGTGATACCATGTTCCATAGTATATAACTCCCAACAACTATTACCAATTTGACAACCAGCTTGACCGACTATTTAAAAAGAAAAAATAACGTGTTTATGTTAGTATTCAAAACTAATGAAATAATTGAATATACCCCAAAAATCTAAGAATAAAAAGACAGTAGGGCATTTATAAGTGTACATACCGTTAACAGAAAGAACTTCTCTCATGGCTTAGATGTATTTGCGTGTTGAAAAGTCCTGATACCTAAACCAGCACACCTTTATTTGGTGCAACTGTTTAAAACATTTGTTTACAATTTTCTCGCGACGACGCGTCGATTCCCAAAACGGAAATACCTCACGATGCGTCAGATTTTAGTGTTGTTGTCTTGAAATAAAATTAATAATAGGTATACAAACTGAATGCTTGAATTAATGTCTTTGCTGTCTGACAAATGAAAGTTTTTGTGTTTAACAATTTTTTGTTATTGTTTCGTTAAATGTGATTCTTCAAATCCCTCATAGAGATGACGTTTTGTTTGTTAAAGATCAAGTATTATGGAGATAAGATCATTACAATTACTTCATTGAACCACGTTACAATTGTCCTTTTTGAATACAGATTGCTCTTACATAAAAGAGAGAGTTAATTTCCTTCACTTAGTACTTTTTTCGTTGTTGAAATGGCATTCACGTAACATATATTCTCAAGAATTATGGGTCATCTCTTAGCACAGAACATAAAATCAGTAATTGAAAAGTATATAAAAAGAGTTGATATTTTACTTTTCTGAAGGGGAGTAAAATATCCTTCTGAAGACTTTCAAATTGAACTGTAGTAATATCTACCATGGAATTATTTTATATCTTAATTCTTTTAAGAACCTGTCAATGCTTCACAGTAGACTATTATGATGATGAAACTGATACGTATGCTGACGTATTTGCACGGACCTTAGAAACAAGAGGTTTTCAAAATTATAATCATTTCACAAATCAACCATATATATCAAATGGTTACATTGGTTCTAGGATTCCAAATGTTGGTTTCGGATTTACATACGATCAAAATTTCAACAAATCAAGCACGATTCTGGACAATGGATGGCCCCTTTTTAATAAACGTTATGCTGGTGCTTTTATTGCTGGATTTTTTGATGCTCAGTCAAGAACATCAGGAACCAATTTTCCAGAAATATTAGAGAACGACGGATATGAATCTATTATATCGGCAATTCCTCAATGGACGGAAATATATATTTCACTAGTTTTGAAAGGGAAAGTCTTTCACTTGAATGCAAGGTCGACCCCAGACTTTTCACAAGAAGGTAACGAGATTACCAACTATCGTCAGAAATTGGATTATCAACAAGGGGTTGTTACTACTAGTTACACTTGGCTAAACCTTTTACAAGTCCGAATTACAGCAATAGCTCATAGAAAAATTGAAACATTAGGACTTATAAATATTGAGTTATATTCTAATAATAGATTAAATATTACTGTCACTAATTTAATTGACATTTTGACTGCTCAAAGATGTGAATTGGTTGATCATGATGTATCCGACAACGGTATATTTATGACTGTTTCCCCAAGGGGCGTTCCATATAAAATAGCTAACATTCACTCGGTCATGAATTGCTCTACTGATATAGAGTATGATGAATCATATGATGAGTCAGCCTCATCTATTTCTCAAAATTATAATTTTGAGCTTAATGGTTTGGTGCAGTTCACAAAATATGTTGGTATTGCATCAAGTGACCTTTTCTTTTCAAATTCAACCGCTATAGTGACAGAAACTGCAAAGAATACAATTGAAAAAGCTACTCGGTATGACTTTCATACGTTGCTATGCTCACATACTAAAGAATGGAATAACTTATGGAGTGACCACAGCATCTTTGTTGAATATGATGCTTTTAAAACTATTGCAGCAGAAGTGTCTGTTTATCATTTATTAGCAAATTGTAGGGCATCAAGTAAAAATCTAACATCTGCACTTGGCGTAACTGGATTGAGCTCAGACTCATATGGAGGAATGGTATTTTGGGATTTAGATTTTTGGATGATTCCAGCTCTCATTCCTGTTTCACCTGAAAGCGCAGTTGCGGCTATTAGCTATAGATCATACCTTCATAATCAAGCAAAACTTAATGCACAAAATTATCAATATAATGGTTCAATTTATCCATGGACATCCGGTCGTTTTGGTAATTGTACAGGTACTGGACCATGCGTCGATTATGAATATCATTTGAATGTTGCAATTTCAAACGCTATTTGGAAACTTTATTTGGCTGGCTGTATTGATGAAACATTTTTAGGAATTTATGGATGGCCCATAATAAGAGATACTGCTATATTCTTCAGTGAATATGTTGAATGGGATAATATCCTAGGCAAATATACTACTCATAATTTAACAGATCCTGACGAGTATGCTAATTTTAAAGATAATGCAGCTTATACTAATGTTGGTATAGCACAGGTAATGAAATGGGCAATTATAATAGGTAATTTACTTAATTTGAAAGTTTATGAAAAATGGAACCATATCATGCAAAACATGGAGCTACCTGTTTCTGATACAAATATTACTTTAGAGTATACGGGTATGACTAGTAATGTTTCTGTAAAGCAAGCTGATGTAGTTCTTATTACTTATACTGATGATCAAGATAATTTTCTTCCTAAATATTTTGGTTATGATAAAAAAAGAGCTTATAATGATTTGGTTTATTATGCTGATCATCAAACTTCAAATGGTCCTGCTATGACATTTCCAGTATATGCTGCTGTTTCTCAAAAGTTGAATGATTATGGATGCGGTCATCAGACTTATTTGGAAAAGTCCATAAAACCATTTTTGAGGTTCCCATTTGGTCAAATGAGTGAACAAAATAATGATGATTATGATGTTAATGGGGGTACACACCCAGCCTTTCCATTTTTAACAGGTCATGCTGGGATTCTTCAAGGATTCTATTACGGTTTACTAGGTTTAAGATTTTCATATTCAATTCAAAATGGTAAAATGGTTAGACATCTTCATATAGATCCAATCAAATTACCTTTATTTGAAGGCGATTTTATAATTACTGGATTTAAGTACATGAATGAATCTCTTAACATCATTGTTGATCAAGAAACTGTGACTATAAAACGGAATTTTCAATCTGATTCTCAAATTATTATATATGTTGATTCAAGAAATGAAAAGCACGGCTACTATGACTTAAAAGATCAGTTTATTATTCCTTTGAGCCAACCAAAAATGAACCTTGATGGATCATTGACAGAGTGTGATTCACTTATAACATCTTTATCAAAAGGTATGGATGGCGATATTGCTAGTGTAATTACTGACGGATGTAACTCAACAACTTGGCAGGTAATCAATAAAAATGAAAGATCATATTTATTTGTGGATTTAAAAGAAGAAAAAGAATTTTCAAATGGTGTATTGATATGGGGGACAAGAGCAGCATTATCTTTTTCTTTATTTACTGTCTCATATGATATTAAAGATAATTTTTTGAATAAATTTGTTAATGAATCAGATTTCAATAAAGTGATTAACGAACAAGAAGTTAAAATTAACTATCAGGATTATCGAGATGAAAGCATTAAAATTGAAGAACGAAATTATACGAGGTTTTACTTAAATGAAACAGTGAAATTCAGATATGTTATGTTAAGTATTATAGGTGTACTTGATGATGACATGATTAATGACGGGGCAGAAGTTGCGGAGTTTGCTTTGTTTAAATGATGGTACTTTTTCTAATCATATTTTTACGAAAATAATTTACTAAATGTTTTACTTACTATGCTTAAAACATTTATTTATATTACAGACAAACTCAAATTATGGAAGCAAAATATAGATATATATAATAAGATAAATTATCAGTTTTATAATTTAGGCAAATAATTAATTTTTCTTTTTGGAATACTTCTCTTTCTAGGATGATTATGTTGGGCAATAATTTCATCTTTCAATTCAATTGGAATCAGATCTATATTTAAGCCATTCTCTTGATTATCATCAGCATCATGAAAGTATAACTCTGAATCATAAAATTTATCCCAAGGATATCTTTTCATGTATTCTTCCTTAGAAACACCAATAATTGGATCTTTAAGCCAATTGAAATTCCAACTAGCAAAATAATCACTAAACCAATCTCGAATTCCTTTTTTCTTTTGATTATATTTAGCATTGTCATAATCATCAAGCGCAGCAAATTCGTAAGCTAAAATTTTCAGTAATATTCCTTCATATGTTGGCTTTGAAGGATTGAATTCATTAGCTTGAAAAAAGGGACCAGCATGTGAAACACTTTGACCTAAATTTCCTGCCTTAAAATCAAACACTGTAGAATCTTCAACAAGTTCAAGAGAATTTATATTCTGATTATACTGAACATCAACAAAACGTAATTTCCTATTAAATATTTTAGAAGAATTTTCATTTGATTTTGGGTGTATAGTCTGGGTTTGAATACTCGAACTAGAACTTTTAGTAAAAGGAGACTTTAAATCTTTTTTAAGAGAACTCTCTTTATCTGTTTTCAGACGCTGATCTTTAATCTTGTTTGGTCTTTCTGTGATATCTATTTTTTTGTTTTCATCATTGAATGTATCAGTATTTAATGATATATAATTGCTTGATTTATCGATAAGAGAATTACGTTTATTATTATGTAAAATTCTATCATTAGAAATAGATAATGGCTTTTTATTATTAACGGTAAATGATTCTTTACCAAAGGACTTATACGGGTTACTTCCCTTTTCTTCTAGTCTCAATTCAGATCCAGGATTAATGAAAACCTGTGAAATATTAATATCTTTCTTTTTCAGTATAGTTTGATTATTATGGCTCAGCTTTTTACTGATCTCATTTAAATCCAACGATCCAGGTGTATACAATTTTGTTGCGGGTGAATTGAGTGTTTCTGATTGCTTCATGTTAATCAAAAATCAATGAATGCCTTCTAACCAGCGTTTTACCCTTCAACCTGCTTTCAGTTTAAGTAAACTATATATGAGAAAGAAAGAATTAAAAGAGGCCCACACACATGTTTAAATTTTGTAATTACGCGTTTTTCTTACGGGAAGGACACACACACTTTTTACTTACGTAACGTCTGTGAACTCATCAATGAACCAACATACTCTTTCAAATAAAGAGTTTCATTTTCAGTTTCTTGACATAAATTACGCTTTGCATCTATCATGGTTATTAATTGAGTGATTTCTGTTTTTAATTCTGCAATTTGATCTGACGTTGGTATATCATTTTTGAGATTGATTGAACAATCGATACTTGTTTCATTATTTGTTTCGTTAATAAATTCTTCCTCTGTCATATTCAAATATAATATTTAAAAATAAATGTAATTGTCAACTATTATAGACTAATTTGTAGATTTATTCAAAATGTTCATTCTTCTTCCTCTTCTTCTCTTTCTCATTTTTAATCGTGTTTTTCAACAAAAATTTTTGTAAAATTCCAAACGCGCTATTTTTCTTAAACCCTTTTTTTTCTCTCTCTTCTCAGTCTCTTTATATTATTCAACTACTCTTTCTATTTATAACAGAAAAGACAAAACTGATTCATTTATTTAGATAATTTTATTTGATTTCAATTGAAGGGTAGAAAATTTTTTTAAAAAGCTGAATTATAATTAACGAAAGAGTGAAAGGATATGACGGAGCTTCAAAATGATGAATCTAATGCTATAAAAGACGATGGTAACTCCGTCAACGATATCAAAGGAGATTCAAATCAAATACAAAAGGAAAAAGAAAAAGAAAAGAAAAAGAAGAATATTAAATATTCAAAAAAGCATATGACACCAGAAGAAATTGAACAAAAGCGTAAAGAAAGACAAGAAAAGAAATTAAAAAATAGTACATTAATTGCTCAAGGAATAGATCCACAAGATCCTAATAATATTAAATTTATAAAGCGTGACTTAATTGAAATACCACATGATTCATCATCTATAAAATTAAATGATGATAGTAATGATTATATAAGTTTGAAAATCATGAGTTATAATATTCTTGCTCAAGCATTGATTAGAAGAACACTTTTCCCTGATAATGGTGATATACTAAAATGGTATAAACGTTCGAAGATTTTATTACATGAACTAAAAGTATATGATTGTGATATTTTATGTTTACAAGAAGTTGATTATATTCAGCACCAATCTTATTGGAAATTAGAATTATCAAAATTAGGCTATTCTTCAAAATATAATAGAGGTCAAGATAAAAATCATGGTGTTTCAATATTTTTTAAAGAAAATTTATTTAATATTATTGATACATGTTTAATTGACTTTGATAGAGAATCTACTGGTGATATATTTCCACGTACTGTTACTAAAAATGCAGGTCTTATAGTTGCTCTAGCACTTAAATCAAATCCATCTAAAGTTATCATGATAGGTACTGCACATTTATTTTGGCATCCTTTTGGAACTTACGAAAGAACAAGGCAAACTTATGTGGTATTAAATAAATCTAAAGAATTTGAAAAAAGGATAAAAGTTCTTCATCCTAAAGTTAACAAAATTTGGAAATTATTTGCAGGTGATTTTAATTCTCAACCTTTTGATTCACCATATTTATCTGTTACATCTAAACCTGTTAAATATGATGATAGATGTATGCGTGTAATTTCATGTTCAACTGCTTATCAATTTTCAAGTTTAAGAGAAGGTCGCTCATCAGAAGATGAAGAAGGTGGTAATATAGAAAAGCATGGTAAAGATCAACCAAAAGATCCTGTTCCTGATTCTTTCAATCCAACTGAAGAACAATTACAACTTGTTAAAAATATTGAAAAGTTACATAATAGTTTACCATTACGTGCCATTTCAATGTATTCAATTGGTTATAAATATATCGATTTAAAAAATGCTGGGATAGATAATGATCGTGGAGAACCTTTCTTTTCTAATTGGGCTAATAAATGGAGAGGTTTGTTGGATTACATATTTTTAATAAAAGATTGGGATATTAATGATGATAAAACTCAAGTTGACACTTTAGAACAATTAGAAAATAATGATGACATTATTCTTGAAAAACTTTTAAAATTACCACATCCAGATGAAATGGATAAAGGTTTACCGAGAGAAGGAGAATACCCAAGTGATCATTTATGTTTGATTGCTCAACTTGGATTCAAGTTGTGAGTTTATAAAAGTTCGAAAAAAAGTATATTTTATAAATTAATTGAATTTATTCAAAACCCTATTCTTAAACACCGCCTGCTTCCCTGAACCATCTAATAGTTCTATCAAATCCAACCGTGACTAATCCATCATTATTACCATCTTCATCAATTAATCCTTTCTTAACAAATACTAAAGAACAACATGCAGCTCTATCTAAATCATTAGATTTTTCAAGTTCTTCATCTGTCATATCTGTAGTATTAAGTGTTAAAACAGATTCTGAAATTTTAGTTTCAACATCCCAAACACGGACTCGATTGTCCATACCACCTGTTGCTAATAATGAGCCATCTTCATTAAAACAAATAGAAAGGCACCATTTTGAATGAGCAAATGATCCAATACCAACGTTACTTGAATGTGTAGCAACAGTTAATGATCCTAAAAATTCACCATATTTAACATCATATAAAGAAACTGTACCATATTGACCAGAATCTCGAGCAATAGCAAGTAATTCTCCATTTGGTGAAAATGCAATTGATCTAACAATTGATAATGAACTAGAAGAAACGTTCTTTTTCAATCCATAACTTTCAAAATTGAATAATAACATTAGATGTTTTAAATCATAAAGATAAACGTTACCATTTTGATGACCAACTGTGAGTTTCTTATTTACGGAATCTATAGCAATACAATTAGCAAAACTTTCATCATTTGAAAATGCTTGACCTTTATGAATGAACTGTGGAATTGAAGGAAATTGTTGATCAGAGAATTCCATTTTAAAAATTTCAGTTTGACCTGTAACTGTAGTAATAGCAAAGAAATGGTCAGTTCCAAATTCAGAATCTTTTCCAAATACAGGCGCCCAATATTTTGGAGCCTTTTTATCAAGGATCTTACCTTGGAATGAAAGCTTTTCTAATTTTTCATTTTCAAAATTGAAGGAAAAAAGGTATAATAAGCCAGAAAATGAAACAGTAGCAATAATTAGTATTTTTTGAGCATCTATTATATCTTCAAATGTAGTTATTTTATGTAATCCAAGATCATCGACGAATACTTCAGCCGCCATATCTCTTTCATAGGAATCATTCCTCCACATTTTGATGTATCCATCCGAGGATATTGTTATAGTATACTTTTTCACAACAGCTACATCTAAGATGTCAGACCCATGGGCCATACCTTTTATAGCTGTTGATATGTAATTGATCGTCATTTAAATTTTGGAATAAATCTCTTTTCACTCTTAAGTCCCGTAGTTCTATCTACAAAGAGAGACGTCTTTTAAAGATGATCGCGAGAGAATTTGAAATACAACAAAAAAACTATATTAAATCGAATAAGTGATGTAATAAAACGAAGAGAATACCACTATCATACCATCATTTACAGAAGCATTGACTGAAGTATACATTTTAGAATCATAAGCATAAATCAATGTCAGCAATAAATGTTTTCATACCTAGCACTATTCAAGTTGGTGACCATACTGCATACAATTTTGTGATTGAAATCACACTTTCTGCTTCAAAACGTCAAACTTTTACAACAACGAAAAGATTCAGTGATTTTATAGAATTGAAACATCAATTAGAGAAAGAATTTAACATTAATTCCAATGATTTAAATCTTCCTTCAAGGATTGGTAGTTATTTCAAATTTCATGATAAACTTATTACTGAGCGGGAAACAGGACTGGTGAATTTCACTCTTAATATATTAAATAATCAAGAATGGAGAGTAAATCCACTAATCTTGAATTTTTACAATTTACCTAAATCAATATTCATGGAGTTATCAATGGTTAATGGAACGGATAAAAATGTTGGTGATTTAAAAAAGATGTTAAATAAATCAAAGGAACAGATAGATTCTGCACCTGAATGGTTGGAAAAATTTAGGTTAATTAAATCATTATTACAAGAAACTCGAGTTAAAATGTTTTCTGATTCTAATAAAGTTGTGATTAAAGGATTATTAAATTCATGTGAAAATGGTATAACTGAAATGAAAGAGTACCTTATAAATACTAAAGATATACAACCAGGTGAGATTAAAAGAAGAAAAATCATGTTAAACGATTTAGAAAAGGAAATGATTGAACTTAAATCTCTACTGAAAGATTTATCACTGGAAGAAATACATAATATAAGAATGAGGCCGCAATCAATGCAGGAACAACAAACATTATTTAAGAACTCATCGGGACGTGGAAGATCGTTAGGGAAACCAAAAGAGACTGAAATAACGAAGAGATATGATAATTCAGGTTTATTACAATTACAAAAACAAACTATCCAGTTACAAGACCAAGAGCTTGAGCGGCTGAAAGAAATGATTACACGGCAAAAACATATGGGTACAGCTATAAATGAAGAGTTAGAAATTCAAAATGAGCTTTTGACTCATTTAGATGGTAAAGTGGATCAAAGTCAGCAAAAGATGCAACAGGCAAAAGAGAATATTGGCAAATTTTTATAATCTCAAAATATTTCTAGATTGTCGCTGATTATACGAATAATTATATACCCATGTGTAATAATCCAAAGCGAAGTTCCTTTCTTCAAAAACAGTAGTTAAAAGAAGTTAAACAAAAAATAAACGAATTATTTATACGACGACTATTCAAAACACAACATAAAAGTAATTAACAAACACCTTTAAATCCTTTAGAATGGGTAGCAGTTTCTGGCTCATCTGTTTTCATATTTATCAAACGCTCATCACCATCATTTGCAATTGCAAGAAGCATATTATAACATAAGTTATCAGAAACTTCACCACTAGCAGACACTGATTCAAGATTTTTTCTGACCAATTCAACAGAATGTATTAAAACTTTAATGACATCAACAATATCATGCATTAATTGATCCAGTAATTGCGCAGTTAAATCAAATTTGACAACAACTCTTAAAATCTCATCATTTTCATCACTTTGAACTATAATCGATTCTTCACCTTCCTTTGGAATTTCAGTTTTTGGTAAATGATAGTTTGGAATGATCCATTTTTTATTTCTTAACATTGTTGAAACAAGAGCTTGTGGAATTTCAGGATACTCGTCAGTAAATTCTTTTGTAAATTGGAAAGAAACAACAGGTAATGCAGGATTAAACTTTTGATGTTGATCTAAAATTGAGTGATCTTTTCCAATATTCCATTTAGGATCACGTTTTCTAGTACTCATACCAACAGGTAAATGTAAGTTTGAAATACAAGTAAAATAACCAGTTTCTTCAAGGAAACAAGATAATAATCTTGCGTTAGTAAGACAATTGTCAAAAATTTCATGATAACCAGCTTTACCTAAATGAATGAAATTAAAGTATTGATGAACAACTTGATAACCAGGTCTTGAAAAGTTCAAGGAAAATGATTCTTCGACACCACCAAGATATTGTAATTGAAATTTTAATTCTTTTGGTAACCAAGTTTCATTTCTGAATATAACCCAACCTAAACCAGCAGTAACTAAACCAAACTTATGTCCAGATGTGTTAATTGACATGACTCTAGGAACTCTGAAATCCCATTCTAATTCAGGATAAATGAAAGGTGCAACAAAACCACCTGAAGCAGCATCAACATGAATTGGAATAGAATGGCCAGTTTCACTTTCAAAATCATCTAAGAGGTCACAAACCTTTTTAACATCTTCAAATCCACCAGTATATGTAGATCCAACAATAACAAATATACCAATAGTGTTTTCATCTAAATTTGCTTTGATTTTGTCAAGATCGAGTAAAAAATCATTTTCAGAAACGCCAATAAGTCTATTTTCAACATCGAAATACCTTGCAAACTTTTCTAACGCCACTTGACAACAACTTGCCATTAAAATATTTGGATTTTCAGTACTTAAACCTTGTTCTCTTCTTTTAGCTTGCCAATTCTTTTTCATAGCTAACCCACCTAACATGACAGCTTCAGAAGAACCAGTAGTTGGAGTACCAATTGCTCTAGATTTCCATTGAGAAAATTCATGGGAGTGATGTGGAGTTTCAATTCCTGTTTCTTTAACTTCTAAAGGAGCATTCCATAAATTTGCCAAAATACTGATACATCTATTTTGAAGTTCGATTAACATTGGATATTCATCATTATCAGCTAAATTTTTAGTTAAATTTTCCATCACTAAATCTAAACTTTCTGTTGTAGTATGAACATTAACAAATGATGCAAGGTTTAAAACAGTTGAACCATCCAATGTCATATCATCATGAACCATTTCATAAGCTAATTTTGCTGGCATACCATGGGTAGAGATTCTGTATTTGTTATTAACACCTTTAAAACGTGCAACTAATTTACTACCAGTTCCATTATCAGAATCAGAAGCCTTTGAAGGAACCTTTGAAGAACGGATATACTTTGAAATCAATCCAGAGTAATTCTTAGAATCAGTGAAAATCTTATTTTCAATGTAATCAGTATCAACTTGTTTTGAGAGGGTCATTTTAGGATAAGTTTTATAATAAAAATTAAGATTACTCAAATGGAAGAAGAAGAAAAAGATGAAAAAGATATAAGAAAAGCAATTTTAGTGAAAATAGCTGCACTCCATTAACCCTTATATATAATTATTATATATCGCAAGTTAAAGCCCCTCCACTTTAATTTTCCTGTTTGGAACGGTTTTCAATTAACAGCTGGTCCAATCATGTTACGTAATTGAAGGGCTCATCATAACATCTCGCGGATTACTGTGCGCAATTTAAACGTTGTGTGAGTGTGTGTCTCCTCATGTGTGTGTCCGCCATGCGTTGGTCCATAAAGCCAAATCAACATGCAATGGTAAAAGTTACGATTAAATATTATATATAGTACCACTGACGTTT
Organism: Martiniozyma abietophila; assembly: GCA_030564585.1. Classification (NCBI taxonomy): domain Eukaryota; kingdom Fungi; phylum Ascomycota; class Pichiomycetes; order Pichiales; family Pichiaceae; genus Martiniozyma; species Martiniozyma abietophila. The sequence continues at coordinate 17,658 of JAJLVG010000046.1, forward strand.
TTAATTCCGATATAACTTCATTTAATACTATTTATATTAATGATATTTGAAGGAGCTTGAACTTAACCTTATTTGAATGAGACGCTCATTCAAAGAATTATATGGCAAACATCGAATATTGTTATGACAAGAGCCGTTTCAGGTATGTGTAATCACTATATAAGGCTATGTATACTATATAACAAAACACTATATCACGAAGATATATTAGTTTCTGTTATATTTGTCATACATTGAGTGATTGTGGTGCGCTGGTGTCGGTAATATGTTACTGAGTGTCGGTAATGTTATCTCAAGTAAGTATGGTTAAACTTGGAAGTAATAATTTTAGCTTGCTTGCTTCGTAGCATTAACCCTACAGATGAAAACAAAATTATTATAACTAGTTTATAGCACTAAAAAAATTAAAAACTCAAAAATCTTCGATAAATATATAGAAAGTACATAGTTTTGGAATAGTATCACATGCATTATATTAAATTGAGAGGTATGCGCTAATAGCTTTTTCAGTTGAATCAACCATTTCACGATACCTTTGTTGGCTTTTAATCTGATCTAAAAATACTTTATATTTAGTATTTAATAACTTTCTATCCGGATGGGTTATATCTGAAGGAAAAATAACTTTTCCTGTACTTGATAATTGAGTCATGACTCTCCAAAGTTTATCTGCTGCATTTTCATCCTTCAAAGAATTTGTTGCCTTTTTAAATAAATATGATTGATTCAGTTTTTCTTGAGCATTATTCTTTGTTTCAAAAGAAATTGCATCTTCATCGTCTTCATCTTCATCTTCACTAACAGCAGTACTACTCTGTTTCGAGTCATCATGAATTGTAGCCATTATTGGAAAAGGATATGAACTATCTTGAGCTACAGGATTTAAAGCAGAAATGGATGTTACAGATGCTGTTGCAGCAGGAGCAGTATAAGGAGAAGGTGGCTGATTGATATCAATTGAATTAGTGGATAATCCTCTTCTTTTTCTGTTCGATTTCAATGCATCTTCAGCAGCAACCGCACCTAACATTGCGGTACCAAACACAACAGCTGCGTCAATATACCTTGGTATGACGATCGGTAAACCTGTACAATCGGCTAAAAGTCTCATTAATAAACCATTACGACATTGACCTCCACTCATGAAAATTGCTTTGATATCATGTCCAGATTCTTGCATTCGTTCAACAATTTGTCTAGTTTGCTGACCAATAAATTCACATGCAGCTAAATATTCAATTGCTAAAGAATCTAATGAAACATCCATCGATTGACCAATAATTGAAGCACGCATATTTGGATCAGCAATTGGAGATCTATTACCATGGTAATCTCCATAAAAGAATAAATGTTTACCTAAGGAAACAACTGAACGTTCATTTCTATTCTTTTTCAATTGTTCTAATTTAGAATTTAAATATTCAAATTTTGAAAGATTAGAAGATTCTGAAACAACACCTAATTCAGCAAAAGCAGGATGGGAAGATAAAACATGAGCTAGTAAAGCACCAGTCATCGATTGTCCACCTTCTGCGGCCCAATATCCTCGACCTAAAACATCTCTATAAGGTCCCCAAACACCAGGAACAAGAACCTCTTTTTCTTCAATACAAATATGGCAAGTTGAAGTACCAGCGACAGCAGCCAATCTACCAACCGCTTTACCCATACCTTTCTTATCTTGATCTTGTTGGATTAATTCAGGAATTGCAATGTTGGTTGGAGCAGCAACAGTACCGATCCAACCAGCGTATGCATCAATGACTCCTGAACCAACATGACAGTTTTCACTTAAACCTAAATCTTGTGCAGCTTTGGAAGTTAATCTACCAACAGTTTCACCAGCTGATAAATATTTTCCATTGATGTTATTTAAACCACCAATTCTTCTAAAATTATCCTCAGCCAATTCAGGTAAATCAACTTTATTTAAAAACTCAGTAGACCAACCATTTCTATTAGTAATACCTTCAGGGACATAACCTTGTTTACAAACAACTGAAGAATATGATCTTGTTTCTAATCCTGTTGCCATTTTAGTTAAATAATCTGCTAAATCATAAAATTTACATTTATTAAACAATTTTTTACCGTCAGTATCAGGAGGCATATTATTCTTTAGCCACTTCATCTTTGGGAGTTCCATTTCAACTGACATTTGACCACCAACATATTTGAGAGATATATCATTTGTTGAATTGATTTCATCTGTTTCTTTTATAGCACGATGATCCATCCAAAGAATGATATTTTCTGTGCTATCAGACCAATCAGGTCCAACAGAAACAGGGGTATCATCACCTTCTCTGATAGCAACAAGGGAACATGTTGCATCAAAACCGATACCTAAAACATTTTCTGGGTCAACACCTGCTTGAGAAATACATGTCTTGACACAATAGCAAATAGCATCCCAAATTTCTGTTGAATTTTGAGTAATATAATTTTCCTTTAATTCATTTCTATTGATAGGACGTTCAGCTAAACCAAGGATATTACCTTTACGATCAACTATGGCTGCTCTTGCAGAACCCGTTCCAACGTCGACACCTGCATAGTAGACATTCTGTGTCATCTTATGTAATCGTTTGCTGGATAAATGAATGATTGATTAATGGTAAATGGGGTCTTTTTATGTGATAATGTGTGGTGGACTCCTTGTTTATGTACTAAAAGGAGAGCAGGAATTCCGCGTATGGCCTCCTCATAAAAGCGCTACTCCGAATCTTCGTGGGTCTCACAAACATCAGCCAAAAAATCAAAATCTTCGCTTGAGAGAAGTGTCTGTCGCAAAACATCAACAGAAACTTTTGTTGCACCAAGTTCTTCTGCTTTTGCAACGCTACGTTCAACCACACCACAAAGAAACATTTCCAGAGCTCGTCCAACAACTAATGGAGTTGCTTGTGAAACCTTTCCAATATCTTCATCACTTTGCATCAGTTTCTTCACGCGGGCACTCGGAAAATGAGTTTTTAATTTTTCAAAGCCTTCACGACCAGCAAATTCATATTTATATTCTTTTTCGTTTTCACACGTACCCATTATGGTTAAAAACCTAACAATATTTGTTTGTCTATTACCTTATACCCTGTAATTATATTTGACGTGTTACGGCTTTCTATTGGATCAACCTCGCTTTTTATAATAAAATTCTCGTCAGCGATATTGAATTTTTTTTTTTTTTTTCTTTTTTTGCTTTCTTGTCGCGATTAATTTTTGTGGGGTTTTTTTTGTTGTTTTCATTGGTGACACATTGTTTTTATTTGACAGTTAATGAACTCTCTTCTGCTTTTCATGAAATCTATTATCTATTTGACTTTAAATTTATTTAACATATATCAAATGATTGTAAATATATATATATATATATAACTAAATTTTCACTCATCTTACCAATCAGTTAAAAAATCTATCTGGGAAAACAACGGGGGCAACCAAAGTCCATAAATACAACGCATAACAAACCCAACTACTCACAATCTTTAACCATGTATTAAAATAGGTACGTCCAACTGGAACGAATCCTCCTTCTCCGGCTTCACTTGCAACGTTGATAGTCAATAAAGCTGCAATATATTGTGTTGCTAAGAAAAATATAATATGAAATAAAACATAATTATATTTGGTGTAATGAATTTCCTCTCCTAATTCATTACCTTCAAAATCATCTAAATCTTCATAATATGATCTATCATTCAAAACGCTTTCTGGTAATGATCCTTCGTTAACTGCTTGTCTTAAAGCTTCATATCTCATTTGTGTACGAACTTTAGATTGATTCGTTAATGTTGAAATATCATTATTGTTATTATTATCAGAATAACCATCTCCATTGTCTGTAATTCTACTATGACTAAATGCAGAATTGGCAGCAGCACGTGTTGTAGTATATGCAACAGCCAAAAATGTCATGACAGCACCTATGATAATAGTAGCTGCTTTCGTTCCACTTGATCTAACTAATGGATTACATAACTTATCATCAGGTTCCGATAAGCATGCTGAAAAAACAAGGTATGTACAATAAACGCAACACATACTTCCCTGTGCTAACCCTGCATTTGGATTACTTTCTTGAATGATAGGTAATACAGAAAATATTGTTATACCAATCACAATAAATAGATTTATCGTAATTACTGTAGTATTCATCGTACATCCACTTTGTGCAAAATAAATGTACATTAGAATAGTCATTACGATTACTCCACCATACATTGTTAATGTACCACCTACTAAAATTGTTCTCCAAAAATTTGTACCTTCAAAAAAGTTTTGATCATCATCATCAAATCCATCATCAAGATAAATTTCTCCTTCTTCAATTCTTTCTAAACAGGCTTCTGCCCATTCATGTGCAAAATCAACTAATAATATCAATCCTATTCCAATAAATACCGTTGAAAACACAATTGAAAAATAATTTCCCCAAATAATAAAAAACTTATCCGGGATTAAATAACTTGAAATAATAAAGATCCATAAAACAGTTATCTTTGTCATCCACCACCCATTTTGAATAACTGACCTTGGATTACTAGTACTTTTAACTCCAATTAATAACCCAGCTAAAATTAAATGAATTAATCCTAATGCAAAATTTAACCGTTGAACATTTGTAAATCCTGTACATCCATGTTCTCGACAATAAGCATTCCCAACTTTAAATAAACCCCATGTTAAATGCTCTAATTTATCTGTTAATGATGGTGACAGTGATACCCATGATAAAATAGAATTGAATAAAAATATTGTAGCGTACATTATACGTGTTGCAACTGATGATTTGAATGTTTGAGTTAAAGGGTTCAGATTAGTGTTCATACAGCATGAACACATAGCAGAACCTAAACATGATGATAGCCATGTCCCCAGCATCGTTACTGGGGCTAATGGTAATGAAACTAATGCACCCATTTGTTTGAAATTTGCTTTTTAATACTTATCGGATATGCAACACATATAGTAAATTGATTATTTATTAAGGGAAATTTGATTTTTATCACAAAACCGAATTAACAATTCGCAAAAATGGTTTCCACGTTAAAAGCCATAAGTAAAAATTTAAGGAGAGCCACAACAAATCATTATAGCATAACAAAACAAAACTAAATTAAATTAAAATTGATAAGAGAAATGAGATTATTCATATTATAAAAACCATTGAATAGTTATAGGATTAATATAAAGGTAAGTTATAACTGATAGCAGATATAAAAGCAAATGTTAAAATTTAAAAGAAAAAAGAAGAGAGGAATTATACCCGTCATGAAATCAAATAGCAAAATAGGTGTTTATAAATTATCAATCACTCCACTGTATAATTTCCTATCTACTCAATAGGATCTGAAACACCACCATCGGTCAAGCAGTATGTACTTTCACTTTCTTTACAATCAGGAGAATCTTGAATCTTTGCAATCCTTTCATCACCTCTACCTTTTCTTAGTAATATTCTAGTTTGAGAAGCATGAGCCAAAATATGTCCACCAACTGGTTTTCGTCCATCAACACTTGCAAATAATGCACTTGCTCCAGGATCGGATTGAACTTGATTTGTTAAAAACACGGCGCAATTGAACTCTTCAGCAAGTCTGGATAACCTTGACAAATGTTGATTCAACTTTTGTTGGCGTTCACCTAATTCTCCTCTACCAGAGTAATCAACACGAAACAATGCAATAATAGAATCAACGATTATCAACTTATAACCACCTTGAGATAAATATTGTCCTAATTGTTCAACTAATTCATGTTGATGTTCACTATTCAATGCTCTCACATATGAAATATTTTCAAGACATGCAATTGGATCAACACCAAATCTTTCAGCAATTGATTTAATTCTCTCCGGTCTAAATGTACCTTCCGTATCAATATATGCAACTTTACCTTCGGCACCTCCCATTTCAACTGGTAGCTGAGCAGTTACACATAAAGTATGAGATAATTGAGTCTTACCTGTTCTAAATTCTCCGAAAACTTCTGTCATTGACATAGTAGAAATCCCCCCATTTAGCATCTCATCAAATGCTTTACAACCTGTCGAGATATGCATTACTCTTTTACGTAAATCTGCTTGGATCAAAGCAGAAACAAATCCGCAATTCATTAATTTATTAGATGCTTCTTTTATCTTATCAACTTTAGCTTCACTTAAACCTTTAATTTTACACATATTTCTTCTTGTAGTTGACATTGCACTCTATTTTATTAGTAAATAGTAAATCAAGTTAGTATATTTGTTTATATTTGAGAGTATTATTAGGAAATTAATATTTTTGGTGGCTTTCGTACTGCTACTGAATAAATTCCTCCTGCTTTCAATTTTGTAACATCTCCAGCATTAATTCCCATGTCTTGTAATTGATCGACTAATAAGATTTGAACTTCTGTTTGTGTCATTGTTAATATTTTGTTAAGTAGTAGTCAAACCTACAAAAACACGGGAAGAAATGTGAAAAGATAATAAATACGAAAATATATTTTTATATCGAAAAACGTGAGAGATAAAAAAAAATGATTGTTTTCACCGGGACGAAACCTTTGATTTAAAATATAAAAATTAAAAGGGGATGAAAAAGCCTAAAAATGTCATTTTACGACTTGGAGCAAGGACAATTGAGCTTGGAATTGAAGGATTTACTATACCTTTGATAGAGTTTAATGTTCATCATTTATCTGAACGTCAATCGTTTGATGTACCTTCATTAGATCATTATTATACAGATATTTTAAATGCAAATCATTTATTTCCACCAAATTATTGGTCAAACAATTCCTCTATTATGAAATCTTATAAGATTCATTTATTAAAAATCATAAATAAAATTTTTTCAAAGGCAAATATTCCAACATTGAATACAAAATTATTACTTTTATGGTGTCCTGAAACTCCTGATGGGTATTTAAAACTTTTACTTGACATATTTTTCAAAGTTTTACTCTTTAGATGTGTAATCGTAATTCCAGAAATGGAAATGATTGCATTAAGTGCAGGTATAGGATTATTAAGTGATCCATCCTTGAAAACTGATGATAATGGATGTATCATAATAGATTTTGGTTGGAGATTTTTAAGAATTGGTGTTATTTATGATAACATATTAATGGAAAGATATACAAAATTTATGCCAATAAGTGGTTCAATGGTTCATTATAATATAATTCAATCATTAGAGCGACGAGGTTATAACATTTCTCAAATAACATTCAGAGATATTGAAAGATTAATTACTTCAATTAATAATTTTGATGAAGAAACAACAGAAGTTAATAAAATTCATGATGATATAATTATTGATGAAAAATTAATAGTATCCGTGATGAAGGAAACATTGTTTTGTGAATCGAATAATCAAATTGAAAGTAATTTACTATTATCAACTGTAATTGATGAAATGATTAGTGAATTACCAATAGATATTAGGAGTATATTAAAATCAAATATCATAATAACAGGAGGACTTTCTAATATCCCAAGTTTTTCTAACTTTATTATAAAAATGCTGAATCAAAAATGTAATCATAATTTTCAATCAATTCAAAGTTTAGGATCATGGAAGGGGGCTAGTTTATTTTCAAACTCAATATTAAGAAATATAAAAGAGCCTCGTTTAGAGGAATACCGACGAGAGTCTTATAACAGTACATAACATTGATCAAGCAATTTGAATTTTTATTTTTTGAATTTTTTATGTGCTAGTATATTAAAGAAACCTTTTTTTTTATTAAATACGGAGATGTAATTGGGTTAGAATCGAGTAATTTTTCTTATTCAAATGAATTATTCAGTTGGAATCACTTAAAAGAAAACAAATTTGTTGATTATTGACTAAATTTTAATAAAAATATTGCCAATATTAAATTAATAGTTCAGCATGTATCGGAGATGTATAAATATATATTATGCGGGTGTGATATGTATCAATTGAGTTAAAGATCATATATTGAATCATTTTTAATACATCTTCATAAGAATAATGAATTTAATAGTGTGTAGTATTTCAATCTATTATTTCATAATAAGTGTTTTGACAAATTTCTTTATCGCAAAAAATCATTTTCAATAATAAAATTATATATAAATTGTTATACACACACATTTATTGCTATTGAATTAAAGTGGGATTACATCGAAAGGTAATAATAGATAATTAAGGATTGAAACATATCATATAAAATAATTAAATATAAAAAGAAAGCGTAACATTTAAACAATTAGGCTAAGCTTCGGAGGTGGCAACGATGTAAAGAGCATGTAAAATTCCTGGGAACCAAACAAAGATACATAAGACAATGTTAATCCAAAAGTCAGTTCCAATACCTCTTTGCATGAAGACAGCAAGAGGTGGAAGAAGTAAGGCAATGATGAAAGCAATAATTTTTGAACCGTCCATTTCGTATCAGTTCGTTTTCTTTTCTTGACTAATTAATAAGTAACAGAAAATAATCGGGAAAGGAAATTCTCATAAAAAGCTCGTTTTATTAAAATATAATTTTAAAAAAAATTCACACTATTTTATAAACGCGATTTTAAGTAACATCTCATTTTATTCTATAATGTTCTATTAATTGCACACACAAACACACACATTGTTACACTTCTTAAATAGAACACACACAAGAAAGGTAAAAGTAAAAATTGAAAATCTTTTTATGTTTCTATTGATTTAATAAAAGTGATATTTGCAGCAATTGATTTTAAAGTTGAAATGTGTTAATTGATCCGGGAATGACTTATATTACAAACTGAATAATCCTGTTTGTTTCTTTCCAAATGGATAAACAACTAATGTACTTAGAAATAACCCCACAGTAATTCCAATTGCAACTTCAATCATTGTTATACCAAAACTTAATGTGCTTCCGTCTGTTGATGTTGAAGAAGTCGAATTTGAAGTAGTAAGTTGAACAATACCAGCTGCGAAAACACTTCTAGCTGCCACACCACCAGGAACTAAATCAAATATTCCAACTATCATCGTTGTAAAAGCTGTTTCACAATAAGTAATCTTTTTCAATAACTTAATTTTTCTACCCCATTTTGAATAAAAATTAGATAAGATACCAACAGTAAAAGAACCTAAAGCAGAATTAACTTGAGTTATAGGAACATGCTGAGCAGTAAAATATGATACAGCATATCCAGAACATGCAATAACAACCATTACAATTAATTGTTTCAATCGGGCTTGACATGCCATACCCATGAATGCACTAAATAATGGAATTATAAATAAATTCATCAAAGGTTTAATATTGGATGTACAATGAGTTCTAGTTGTAGCATTACTATCAATCCATCCATATAATGCAGATCCTAATAAAATACCAAACCCAAGGAATAAAGAATAAATAATAGCATAAAACATTCTAACAGTTCCAGAAACAATTGATCTTGATTGAATTTCTAATGCTCCACAAAGAATAATATAACCAGGTAAAATCATACTCATACCAGATAATACAATTGCAGGAAAGCAAAAAATTTCAGATCCATCATGAAATCTAATCGACCCAACAGCTCTACCAACAAAAGATATCAAAATTGTTGATCCCACTTCAAAAACAGATGAATACATTGTATTTTTTGGTGCCACTACCATTTGTAAAAATCCAAGAACTGATCCTAATATAAAACTTGGACCCATATCAACCCATGAACCACCAAACCATGTGATAACAAATAAACTTGATAAACCATACCACAAAATGACAAGTGTTTTATTATAATAAGCTGGTCTTGATAATAATTCTTCAAGCATCACAATTGCATCTTCGACACCTAAACGATCATGAACAACCAAATCATACACTGCATGTGCATCATCCAATTTTCCTAGATCTAAACCTTGACCAACCCTGACTAGTTTCATATCAGTAGTTCTCATAACAGGATCACCAAATGATGCAAGCATCATACCTGGAAAATAAAGAAATGATCCATCAATTTCCAAAACTTTTGCTGTTAATGTCATGTATTCTTCAAGTCTATGATTTGGAGCACCGAAAATCATAAATGATTTACATAAAGTTAATAAAAACCGTTGTCTAGTCAATAAATCGGAAATATGAACAGTGATTCTAGCTGCCGGTGTAGAGTTTGATCTTGGTCTTGGTAATAAATGATGTCTATGAGTTTCTTCAGCATTTTTAGGTAAATCAAAAGATGGTAATTTTGGATTATCTAGTGGAAAAATATCAATTTCATCTTCTGTATTCATTATTGAAGCATTATGTGTTGCTCCTTGACTTAATGAGCTCGTAACTGAGTCTGACCTTGACTTTTTAATTGTATGAACCATCACATCGGATGATTTATTACGTTTTCTCGAAGCTGATCTTGACCGAGGAAATATAGAAGGAACTGAAGAAGAACGACGCATGTTTTCACTAACTTTTCTGGCTCTATATTTACCTTTTTCCATTTGTTTTTTAACCTGTTTTTCAAGTTTTCTTGGAGTTTTCAAATTATCAAAGTCTTTAATAATCATGCTTTCAGCATCAACAGATGGATGACTTTGTAATTTTAAATTGGAAATTTTCATATCTTGATTTTTATTCCTTTTCCTTTCATTTTCACCATTTATTTCATCAAGTAAACGAATCAAATTACCTGCAACTCCCATTCTCATTTTAGTTGGTATTTTTCCTTTGAAATCAAGATTAACATCCATATTATTTTCAAGGTCATCAAACCCATGTAAATAAGGTGTAAAAAGTGTTTGTGACTCCTCATTATTTTCAGCTAAATCATTGTCTTCAGATTTATGGTTTAACCATTTAAAATTTTCTGAATTTTTTCCCATTATATTCCCAGCAGTTTCAAAGAATGAAGGGCCGCCAATTTCTTCATCAGTTTGATTTCCTTGTCTAACTGGACCTAAATAGTCATCACTATCAATATTATAATTATCATCGTTACTACTTCTATGAAGTTTATCAGGATTTGGATTATAGTTAGTTGCAAGTCTACTTGATAAAGATGAAAGAGCTGAAAATTTCGGTAAATGAAAATAACGTTTAATAAAAGTTTCTTTATTTCCATTTGAATCAGTAGATAAAGGGAGTTGTAATTGAGTAGAACCTGGAGTCTTAAACGGATTTAAAGCACTTTTTGAATTTTGTGGAGATAAATTATTATCTAATGAAGAAGAAAATGAGAGTTCACTTTGCGTTCTATTATGATGATGTAAAATTGGTTTAACTGGTGATACTGTTTGCATTCTAAAACTTTCTTTATAATTTTTTTTATTTTTATCATCATCTCCATCATCAGATTCCTCTGGTTGTAAAATATTTGGTTTATTATAACGTTCTTGTTCTGTTACTAATTTCAAAGAACGATTTCTACCTCTAATTTCTAAATCTTTTTCTCTCTGATTATATTTATCATCTTTTTCTCTTATATATTTGTCTTCATCATCATCATCATTATTATTACTATTATTATTATCATTTATATTATCTCGGCAATCATCAGTAGTATCATCATCTGAAGAGTTTAAAGTATTTAAAATGAGATTATGCTTTAAAATATTTTTATGTTGAATACGATGTAAAACTTTATTATTCAAATTAACATCTTTATTAAATGATTCATTAAAATCTTTATCAATTTCTGATAGCAATTTAATAGGGGCATCACTTGATTTAAAAGATGGTAAAATAGGTCTTAAATTAATTTCTGAATCTGATTCATGATCAAGCTCTAAAATTGGCATATCAACAGGAGTTGGCCCCTTTCTATTCCTTGATCGTGACCTTGATCGAGATCGTGATCGAGATCTTGATCCTGATATAGATGTTTTCTTTTGATTATGTGGAAACATATTGCTTTGATCCAAACCAGGTGATAATTACTTTATAACTTTGTATAGTTTTCAATTTTAGTAGTATAAATATGGAGATATATCAAAAACTGTTTAATTTTTAACTTTCTTTTTTTTATATTTACTTTTTTCTTGTTATAAGGGGTTCAAATTGACAGATGTGAAGGTGTAAGCGAGCGCGTTCACAGGTATATCGTTTATGACCTTTCTTGAATAAAGATAATGTATATCTAAACAACAGATGTAACTGTTTACCTAAAATGTTTTTGTTATATACATCTTATTCTTTATAAACTTTTCAATGTTAAAATCGAATGAAATAAATAAATGATTTTGCGGTTACCAAATCCGGTAATTTATCCGCATATGCGACTTCTTTTCGATTTCTCTTTCTCTCTCTCTTCTCAAGAAGGAAAAGACGCGTTTCAATTTTTGTTTTATTTTTTATAATATTTGGTTTACAACAGAGAGATATTCATTTTTTACAAACAACTTTATTAATACGTCTGAAAGTGTTTTGTTATTTCTATTTTATTTATGACAGACTTGTTCACAGACGAAAATAGTATTCCTTATTCGTTTTATTTAGTACCTCCACTAAATGAGAATCGTTCATTGGTTCAACTTATATTAGAAAATGGTGGTATAGTTTCTGATCATATTTATGAATGTATTGTTTTAGGTGATGAAAGTTTACCTTTATCGGATGATGTTAGAAATGCTCATATTTACAGTTATAGGGTTGTTAAAGATAGTGTAAAACGTGGAGCTCAAATGGAATTTGCAGAATATCTTATTAATATACCATTGGGTTTACCAATTGAGGATGAAAATGAAGATAAAGCACAACAACAGCATTTACAACTGAATGAACGTGATCAACTTCATGAAGCCCATCAAGAACAACAACAACGGCAGCAGCAGCAGCAACAACGGCAACAACAACAAAAGGTGATTGATCATGATCAACCAGAATTACAATTACAACATCAAACTAATGAAACATGGTTTGAAAATGAAGATGAAACACTTTCATCAGGAGTTAAATTTTTTGATAGAGAAGAAGATAAAATGTTAATAGAAGAAACTAGAAAAAGGCCTTGGTATGGGATAAAAGGACATTCTGTTTATAATGAATTATCAAAATTACCATTTTTTCAATCTAGATTTAGAACCGCTCAATCATTAAGAGAACGAATGAGAACTTTAGAATTTAAAATTGGTTATGTTTATAAAGAAAATCCAATTGAAAAAAAGACTTTATTAAAAGATAATGATGGGAATTATATCAGAGCACCAATTAAAGCAAAACTTCATTCATTTTCAGCTGATGAAGATATGATATTTTGTAAAACAGTTTACAAACAATTAAATTTTTTAGAAAATGAAAAAGGATTTGAAACAGTTGAATTCCCATCTAACTTTTTTGAAAAATATGCAAATCAGTACTCAACACATACAAAAGAAAGTTATAGACAAAGATTCAAAAATTTTATTTTAGTTTTTGGTGTTAAAAATTATATTAAATATTATATGATGTGCAAAATGAGAAATGTAATCCCACTTACAGCCAATAAAGCAAATCCTGAATGGCTTAATGCAAGAAAATTATTTAAAAATTGGGTGCCTCCACCTACTAATGAAGATGAATCAACAATTGAAAAGCAGTCATATCGCTTATATTATCCTGATGTTCCAACAGAAGATAATTGGATCGAAGAAAATTGGGAATATGCAGTCGTTGAAGGAGAAAAAGATGTTATTTTTGAAAATACTTTAAAAAGAAACGTCACATTATTGGCAATTCAAAATTCAAATGCTTTATTGAATCAAAAAGATTCTAATAGAAACATAAATGTAGATCTTGATGTTGATGTTGATGTTGATCAAACGGATATTAATACTAGATTACAACAAGAAGTTGCTGTTTCAAAGGGTAAAGAACTTGATGAAGAAGAATTTCAAAGAGGCATTCGTGAACTTATTGGTGAGGTGGATGGTAATAATATAACACTAAATCAAAATCATTTTGAAACTGATCAAAAATCATCTAAACATGAAACAAATATTGATGAAATAACAACTGAATCGAAGAGATCTTTACTAGATGATGATATTGAAACTGATACCGATAAATTTAAAAAACCAAAGCATATATTGAATGAAGAGAATGATAGATTTTTTGTTGATGAGCCTACAACTACTTTTTCATCATTTTTTAAATCCTTGAAAAATGAAAAAGGAGCTCCAATAAATTTGGATAAAATTGAAGATGTGAATAAATATAAAGAGAATCTTCAAGAAATAGTTAAATCACCCATTAATAGTGATGGCTCACATCAAAAGTCGATTACAGAGTTTATGGATAAATTATCTCAACTTGGAATCAATCAATATTATATTATGTATCTTTGTGATAGGTGTGTCAGAAAAAAGGAACTCGTAATTGAGTGTATTAAAAACTATATTGATACAAATGGTGAAGAACTTCTGCTTACTAAACGAGGAATATGGTCTAATAAAGCAATTGAATGGTTAAAATCAGAGAACTCAGAAAAGGTTGAACTCTTAAGGAATTATCATGGGACGGTTTGCGTAGAAAAATTCTCTGAGATTATGAAAGCACGAATAGACTTTGAACAGAGAGATAAATAAAAGGACTCAATTTCTTCTTAATATTTATAATTTCAAATTAACTTGCATTGTTTCACAGAAACAATGCATAGATATTTATTGCATGGTAAACTGGATTCTGCGAAATAAAACCTCCTTATCCTATTAATAGTAAGAGTTTTTCTTTCATGTGGTTGATGATTTAAATAAAAAAATTTTAAGAACCATATTATTCTTCTTTTATAGTGAAACATCTGTCATCATCGTTGGCTGAAATTTCCTCATAAGATTCTACTTCTTTATTTTCAGCAAGCTTTTTATACTTCTTCCTCTTTTTACGATCTGCTCTTCTTTTCTTATCTTGTTTCACTGCTCCAACAATACCTTTTCGGCTTAATATTCCTTTTTCCATTACTTCTAACTTGTCAGCTAAAATTTCTCTAGCAATTTTACGATTTTGATCTCTTGATCTGGTAGCTTGTGAAGTTACTACTAAACCTGTAGGAATGTGAGTTAATTGAACTTTTGAATTTGTTTTGTTAATCTTTTGACCTCCATTCCCGCTCCCTCCTTTAATAAACTTTTCTTCTATATCTGTTTCTGGAGGTGGTTTTGGTCTTGATGGCATCTTTGAAGATTTTGGCAATTTATTTTTTAATGATTTAACATGCATTGCTAGATTTGGAGAGCCCCAAACTGCATTATGAATACCTTCTTTGTCAACTCCCCATTTTTTCAAATCTTCTGTCCCAGTTTTACCATCTGTCGTTGTCGTTGTTGAAGTATTTGTTATCCTTAATCTATTAACATCATTAACAACGTTTTTAAAAGAGCTTATAAGCCTCACTCTTAAACATCGTAAAGGCAATAAATGAGAAGGTGGAACAAAGAATTGATTCATTGCCATATATCGAGTTATATCATCTTCACAATGTGCAACCAGTGAAACTTTAAAAAGTAGCTATGAAATATTGGTGTAAAGATGTTTTCTCTTTCAACAAAATAATATTTCAACCTTTTTTTTTTTTTTTCAGAAATTTTCTCTTTCGTAGAATGAAAGAGAGAGAGAGAGTCCTTGGAACATACAAAATAGTCATTAAAATGTACCGTCAGTTCAGTACCTCAGCG